>JAVXUL010095853.1:0-21132 GCA_035590515.1 Trichilia minutiflora | reverse complement strand
TTCCCCTAACCCAAAACAGAAACGGAAAAAAAAAAGAAAGAAAAAGAAGAAACAGAGTTATCATAGATTACCTGCTTTCTGCTCCAATCATATTGTCGAACCCCAGCTGCAGGAGCAAACTGTAGCAGCACAAAACCTTCTCTGGATAATTTAAGTGCCCCTGACTGCACACCAACAATCACGCAGCAATCAATCAAAACTCTTTAACAAGAGGAAAAAAAGTCAAATCAACATAAATAGAAAGAGCATAACTTAACAAACATATTCTATAAATGAAGAAATTAAGCTAATTAATTAAAAAAAGAAGAAGCTAATTAAGTTATAAAAAAAAAAAGGCAAACTTGGATTTCGATAATACATCTAAAGCCACAAACTCCGGCGCTCTGGGCTCCACTGTAAGAGCTGCCTTCCCTTTGTAAATTGAATGGCCAACATAAACCCTTGGCAACGCCCCAACTGTTAACACGGGCAAAACTCACACATGTAACTTCATTATAAGCTGAAAGAACAATAAATTTTTAACCTAAAACTCAATTTAATGGAAGTTTTTGTTCACTTTATGCTACAGTATCCAAAAATTTCAATTTTTTACAGTCAATTTGGTTACTGAAATATTTGGGTAAAAGAAAACAAGAAAAAACTTCGTGTCTTTAGCCGTAATCACTAACCAGTAAGTTCTGTTGGAGCAAATGAAGAGTTGTTGGGAGTGGCGCTGTAACTCTTTTGCTCATAGTACTCTGATTGCCGGCATTTAACAGAAAGTCTCTTCCTTTTGGTTGAGAGATTTTCAGTTGAAGAGATGGAACTAAAGCTGTTGCCTTTGTTATTGTACGAAGAGTGAAAAGGGCATAGTTTAGGGTTGAGTGTTTGAGAAGATAGACACTGCAGTTGCAACATTGCTTGAAATTATATACGCTACTATGAGTTAAGTGACAAAAGATGCAGGGATTAGAAGCTTAGAGAACCAAAAGGATGAGTCACGATTTCATGGTCTACCGTCCAAACTAATAAGCATAGCACTCTACGGTCAACTATAAAGCCACGTGGGCGCGTGTCTTCTGACGTGGGCATCTGTTATGGTCAGACTTTGTTATTATCACAAACCAAGAGAAAAAGGTTGCTTCCCTGTACCTTTTACAACCACACACATTCTAGAAATCCCAGGGTTATGCGATTACAATCTGTCACTGTGTAGAAATTTTTTTGCTGCATACAGCATACCTAGAAGAATTCATGAAAGATGTCATTAGTTTATGGTTCTTTCGGAGTATTTGTGCCTCAAAGGCGCCGCAAAAACATCTGCTTCCTGATATTTTTCAACCCCAAGAGAAGAGTTGGTTTCTGTACTCGCTCTATGAGTTCTTCAACAGAAGATGATTCTGTTTCACTGCCCAAACAAAGCCAGGCAATCTCTTAATATGTTTATATTTTAAATACCCGCTGCATGTTCTATTTTAGCAGACATTTGCGCAAGTGTGTAGTAATTGTTCTCTATTTGTAATGGCAGCTGGGTTATGATCCTTCAGAGGAGTTATTGGGGCTCGGGGTTGATTTAAAGCCAAGGTTTGCGCTCTTGTTGTTTCATAGAAATGTTAATGTAGTCTCGCAGGTGGAAATTCTTGTTATAAATATATAATCTGTTTTTCGTAACAAGTGATATTAGCTCCGTTTTTACTATTTCTGGGATTATATCTACATATTAGGCAATTTTTTCAGTTCAGAAAGATGAATAACGAGACGCTTTTTTTTATCATTTTTTTAGATGAAGGAAAAGGAGAGACCTGAAAGCTGAATTTTACCCTATTTCTATAACAATAATGCGCCAAAGTCATTTATTTAGCTCGATTGGAGTTGAGCCTTTAGTTTACTGATAGAAAATGCAAATTTCAAAATTTTTATTTATTTTGTTTTCCCAATATATCTTTGCAACCATATGAAATAGGATGTGTTATTATGGTTGTTATGGTTTTTCCTTATTTGTTTAAATAAGGCTAGCGTTTCATTTTTACACTCACTATTTTAATTTTGCCAGTTTAGCCTTTCATTTATCTTCTAGAACAATATGTTTGTTTATGATAGATCATTTGAAGTTCATCTTAGCTGCTTCTAATGATTACTGAATCATTAGTAGAATTTCCTTTGGTTTTTCTGGTCTTTGTCCTAATAAAAGTGGATATGATTTCGAGCATATGAAATTTCATTTTAGGAATGCAACGACTATTGCACCAAAACTAAGCTCCTGGTTTGGTCCAAATGGTCAGTATATCAGAGAGCTTCCTTGCCCTAGTTGCAGGGGTAGAGGTTATACTCCATGTGCAGAGTGTGGAATAGAAAGAACCCGCTCAGATTGTTCTTTATGTAATGGAAAGGTACAAGCTTTTGCAATCTCATGTAGTCATGTTAATATAAACCTGAAGTTTAACTTCTGAATTCCTTTCATTTCTTACCTTGTTTGTATGTTCTTCGCAAGTAGTTTCTTGGTAATTTTTTGTGTTGTTTATGAAGTACAAAACTCTTCATGGATAAGACAGTATATCAGAAGATCTCTCTATAGCATATTGTTGCTAATATTTTAAATCATGACAGGGTATAATGACTTGCCATCAATGCTTGGGGGATTGCGTCATATGGGAAGAGTCAATTGATGAGCAACCATGGGAGAAGGCCCACTCAATGTAACTTCATTGACATCTAATTAATTTTATCCCTTGTTTGCTTTTACTTTTTCCCTGCATCTTTGTTATATCCAAATTGCTCTTCCTCATTTAATCAATAAAGCAAATGAGCATTCAACCTCTATCTGGTTTTCACTTTGATTTTTTTTAATGGTATATGTAGTATAAATCTTGTGTTTTCACTTGGTTTTGAAGACTGGGAAGTCTTCCATGTCATAGTCCGTTAATTTTGCTAGTGCATGTTACTCTTCAAAACCTTTTTCTTCTTCCTTTCTTTGTTTTGTTTTTCTTCTTTTTTAAACAATGTGATTTGGTTTCAATAGCCTTTTCCCACATCCTTTTATCCAGTTCTCCTCTCAAAGTGAAGGAAGATGACGAAGTAGACAGCTTAGAGATAAAGGTGGGTGTAAGGAAAAAATCAAAGCGTGTCTACCATTCACCACCTCCGGAAGTTGGATTGAAGATCAGCAGATCCCTAAAAGTTAGTTGTCTGCTTTAATTGTATTTAAAATGTTCTGTTATAAACATCACATGATATCTTTAGTTATAACATGAATCTTTTGCATATTGAATATATCCCAGTACTATAGATAGTCAAAGTTTGTTATTGTTACTTGTGATAGTGATATAGTTTTGCTGGTAGATATGTTATTTTTGAATTTTTATCTTTATAAAGTGGGAAGGACTTTTGTATATTGGCCAGTGAATTTAATCTTCCTTATTTAGTTGGATGATTGCAGAGTCTAAATGCCAAAACTGGACTGTTTAGCAAGAGGATGAAAATTATCCATCGTGATCCCACACTTCATGCACAGAGAGTGGCTGCAATTAAGGTATGATGGAATGTTATGATTGTCACCATCTGGAACTTAATAGCTTTAAAGAACTTCTATAAACGTCTTATTTTCTTTTCTTTTGCCATCAGAGATTTATGCTGTTCTGCGGTAATTTTATTTTTGAGTAGAAAACTTATAGAAGTTTCCCAAGAAGGGCTTCATGATCTATGAGAATGAGTTTAGTGTTTTCTTATAAGTTATTAGGATGCTTCAGATTTCTGCTTTGGTTGATGGTCCTCTACTTACCTGTATTTCTTTGTTGATGGAAGGAAAGTTTCTTAGATGATACTGGAGATATTAATGTATACTTATGGTAACCAAGTAAAGTATTAATTTCTGATATGAATGGAAGTAAAAGAAGTTATACTTATTATTTTTATCCAGAAAGCAAAGGGAACTGCTGCAGCAAGAAAACATGCCTCTGAAGCACTGAAAGCTTTCTTTAGTGACCCAGAAAATCGTCGCAAGCGGAGTCTTGCCATGAAAGGTGAACTCATATGCTCATTAAAAAGCTTACTGTTGACAAGGTTTCGTTGCATTAGTAAATTCTGTGATTGTTTAAAATAATACAATGATGTAACACTCTAGTTCACTTTCAGCATTTGTGTTACAATGAATTATATCAGAATTGGACTTTAGAGAGTGTTCTCAGTTAATTAATAATGACAACTAAACTATAAAGTATGCTCTGCTATTGGATTTTTAGTTTGCCTATGTATATAGCAATCATTTAAGAACTGTTGTAGTTGTCTCATACGTTTGGAATTCAAGCTACACCATTGTGATTCACAAACACCCAAAATTTGACTCTGGATGTCTTAAACACTCTGAAAATGAATGGTCATCGGAGTATTCAGGGGCGGAGCCACATTTCCCCCTACAAAATTTAAAATATATATATAATAGTGAATAAAATATTTTTTTTAAACTTTTCAAATGAATAAAGTTTTTTTTTTTAATTCAAATTAATATTGTAATTTTATTAGATTTATAAATAAAATAATAAAAGAAATCTATTTTTTTTTTTCTTTCACATTCTTTTTTTTTCTTATAGTTTTTTTTTTCTTTCTCTTATGGGTTCTTTTTTCGATCTCCACTTCTTAGTTCTTTTTGCTTTTTAGTTCTTTTTGCTTTCAATTCTTTTTTATATCCTTTCGTTTAATTTTTTTCTTCTTTTTTTATAAATTTTGATAATTTGATTTCTTTGTTATTTTAATAATTTTAATTTTGTGATTTAAATAAAGATTTGATAGTAAAAAAATTAGAATTTGTGTATGAAATTTATTTTTTTAATTTAAAGTTAATTAAAAATTTTATTATTAATAAATAAAATTATTTTATTTATATTTTAATTTTATATATTAATAAATTTATAATTTTAAAGCTATTATTTTTCGTTAATTTTTAATTTAATAATAAGAATTTGATTTAAATTACGTTTATATAAATATAAGGATAATTATAAAGATAATTATATTATTAAAATTATAAATTAAAAAAAATAAGTTATTAGTATTTAAACTTTGATCCCTAATAAAAATTTCTAGTTCCGCCTTTGGGGTAATGCTGGGTTTCGTGTTTCCAACCGCCCATCTTCTAATTTTCTCTTTATGAAGCAGGAGTGAGGTTTCACTGCAAACACTGTGGACGCGAGGGCCATAGGAGTTTCTACTGCCCAGAACTCAGGGATAGCTCGAGAGATGGACGGTTCAGATGTCGGTTATGTGGGGAAAGAGGCCATAACCGAAGAAGTTGTCCCAAGTCAAGGTTAAGCAATCACAAAAGTACAGTTACAAGGCATCATCGCTGTTTGATATGCCGGCAAAGAGGCCATAATCGCAGGACATGCCCTCGAGTAATTGGAGTAAAGCTGCATGGTAGTAATACCAACAATCGCACTCTGACTTCTACAACTAGAACGTACACGTGCCGATTTTGTGGAGAAGAAGGACATAACATACGGACATGTCCAAGTAGAAGCACAGACCCTTCAAAGACTAAACCGCAATCTGGAAAACTATATTAGTTTCTTGAAGATCACTATCTAATTAATTAATGACAGTCACTATCACCGGGAATGAAAGATGGGATAAACATAGGAAGTTTAGAGGAAGATGTTTTAAGTGCTATTAGAAATAAAAAAAAATTGTACGGATATAATACAACATATTATTATTAATTAATAAAAATGTAAATTAATATAATTATTAATAATAATTAATATTATCATATTACATTAATTTGTGCATAATAATATAAAGAAATTGTATTTTTAATATTATTTATTTTTTAATACAAATATTATTACCTTATTTTTCATCGGATTCAATATTCAACAAATTTATTAAAACATAAACTGGACTTTATAGCGTTAGCATGTTTAATCTTAGGAGGTCATTTTACTACACAGGGCAGAATGGATAATGAGAATAGTAAATTTTAATTTTATTAAAAGGTAATTTTATCTATTTTATTTAATAGAGCATTTCAATTTCGTTCTATTATTAATATTTAAAATTATTTTTTAATTCTAATATCATTTATCAAAAATGATTTTTTATATCAGATGACGTTGACATTTTCTAATATAAAAAGGGGATATTGTTCATTATTTCACTAATATTTTAAGTGATCCGTTATTTTAAATTATAACTCTATATTATCGAAGAAGAATGATAAATATTTTTATAATTTTATTAAATGATAATTATCCTTGTTTTATATTTTATAACAAAAATTTTTTAAAATTTAAAAGTTATGCTAATTATTTTTTAGAGCCTATTCCACCCATAAATAGGCTAAACAACTAAAGAAAATTTTATAATTTCTTTAAAATATCTTATTAATTTTTATGTATATTTACTTCTCTAGTGATATATAGAACCGGTAATCCACATACTGGCCCGTTTAATCCACTATTTAGATGGGTTAGGATAAAAAAAAATTTACTTGTTTAATTCGCGGATCAATTTGATCCGATCTGTTTAACTCGCGAGTTAAATGGGTTAATCCGTTTAATCCGCAGATTAGTTCGTTTAACTCACCTAATTCTAATTTTTTTTTAACATTTATATTTAGATAATGATTGATCATATTTGAATATTAATAATAATATTAGA
This sequence comes from Trichilia minutiflora, assembly GCA_035590515.1. NCBI lineage: Eukaryota > Viridiplantae > Streptophyta > Magnoliopsida > Sapindales > Meliaceae > Trichilia > Trichilia minutiflora. Next base: position 14,502 of record JAVXUL010095853.1, on the reverse strand, counting down.
CTTATTATTTATTAATATTAAGTAGTGTGGATTAGTATATTTTGAGATTTGAGATCATAAGTTTAGACTTGTAATTGTTGATAAAACTTTTATTTAATTTATTAAAATTTTTATATGTTAAGTTACAATATAGTTAGTTTATATTGTATTTAGATTATAGACTTATTATTACTATTAATATATTGTATTTATTAGTAACTAGTATATTTTTTATATATTTTTTTAATTTTAAAATTTTTAAAGTCGGTCCGTGGACCGATTTGTTTAGGCTCGTTAGTTCGCGGATCGGGTTAGGACTAGCAAAATATTGATCCACATAATAAATAGGCTGGTTTGGCTCAGCTCGATTCATTTGACAACTCTAAGTAATATCATATCTCATATTAGTTAGAATTTCATTTAGAATGGTAGTAATTGTAATATGTTTTACAAATAAAACTGAAAAAAATTTTAATATGATTTTTTAATTAAAATTCATTTTTTTTAATATTTGATATTCAATCATCATAATCATAATTAAAATTATAATATCCTAATACTAACCACAACCTAAAGTCTAGTATAATTGCTAAAAAGTTATAGGCAGAGTTTTTTCAAAAGATGTTTTCTTCTGTAGACTTTGGGTTGGTTTATTCTAATCATAGCATTAAATTGAGGACAGCTAAAGAAGAAGTTGCATGGAAATTATTGTTTATATACTTGTAATATCCTATATCTCGATTTAGGGGTATTTTAGTAAATAGAAATAAGTTAGGAGTATTTTGATAATTTAGATATAGTTATTGTAGCAGTATCAGAATTGATATTGGTTGGTATCAAAACAAAGCTTGTAACATTTAGATGATCATGCCACAAACGGCACTCGAATTGGATAAGTATTGAGAGAGTTGTGACATTTTTTGACTAAATAGTTAAAATCATGGCTCGATTTCCAAAACAACACCCCTGTAGCCAATTTATTTTTCAGATGTTTTGAGATCGATAGGATGGTTAAAATGTGTAGAGGCTAACGCTACAAACGGCTCTTAATTTGGATAAGGAATGACGAAGTTATGATATTTTTTGTGAAAAATCGAATGAAAAACAGTCGAAAACGAACGAAAATAGAAATTGATGATGCGGAAGATTTTCGAAGAAGAGGTTAAACATTTTGGTGATGAATTTTGGAGCGGGAAATAAAGTTCACTATGGAGACAAATAGCGAAATAGAGGTCGGAATGCGAAACAAGATAAGAAATGATCGTTTTGCCCCCGAAGAGTAATTTTATCTCAAAATGATAAATTTATCCCTTAGGTCTATATATACATGCCTTTAGGTCTCATTTTCATTTGTACAGGGTAGAGGAGGAGAAAGAGGAGAGAGAAAATATTTTTTGGCCATAACTTCGCGCACACGTGTCGGATTGATGCACCGCTTGTGTTATTAGACTCGTGTTAACGAGGAAAACCAGATTCCAATCAAATAATGCCAAAAAAGTTGTCGAAACAATATCCAGAGTTCACTGTAGCTATATTGAAATGTTGATTTTTTTTCGTATTTCAACCTCTAAAATCGGATGTTTTATCTCGTAAAGGCCGGATAAAACCCTGGTGAGTAGTTCTCACTATAAAACCTATGTTTTTTATGAATATAAGAGAATGATATAGATTGGTTTATGAGTTGATTGATTTTGATTGGCTGGCTTGAACTTTTGGTGTTATGATTGATAACATCGAATTATTAACAATATTGTGATGTTGAATGTTTGTATTATAAGGTTCATTAGGCTTAAAATATAAAAAAGATTGGTTAAGAGTACTTAGCACGTCAAGTGTTCGATGAAATATCTAAGTGATGGTAAATGTTGACATCTCATAAATTCAATGGTTAGGAATGTTGCTGTGAACAATGCAATATGTGTTAGGGTAAATGAATTATGAACTTTCTATGAAGATGTATACAATGACATAAAATATAGGGAGACATGGCGATTGCATATTAAGTATTCGATAAAATATTGAAATAATGTGTAGATCGATATAATAATAACGAATGGCTTAATATATTTGGTGTCATGAGTTGTGAGAGCCACAAACCATTATCTGATAGATGTAAGAATGATCGAGGTCAGTGAGGCCAACTATGACTTTGGGCTTGTGAAATTTGATTTATACTATTATAATATGACAATAAAGCTAGATGTTTCGTAGGTATATGCATATACTATGAGATGTTGTCTCTAAACCGCTTTATGTTATTGAACTTTAAAGTAGTAAGTGTATGTGAATTAGTGATACAAAGTAGTATCATTACAAACGCAACAATCATTACCTAGACAATGTTGACTTGTTTTATGTTAGGTTGTATGTGAAACTATATGCAATAAATTATATACCATGTGGTTGATTTTATGAGGTCCCCAATTATTGATGAATGTACTTAAGAGAGATTTAGGGAAACCAAGAGGCTGGTTATAGATTTATTATATTAGAATTGGCATGTGTTTATGAAAGGAGATATGCATGAGCATATGTATTTGAATGATAATGAATTTGGATATGATAACAGTATGTTTATATCAATATGGCTAGAAAGCCAATGCGTTATATTGATGATGACTTGGTTGAAGTGCCAATGTTATATAATATAAGACGGTACAACCAGTGAGTTAGGATGATTTCAATGTCTATGATTTTAACATGGTAAGTATAGTAGCTTTGGTTCTGGTATGTTGATTTTAGTAATATTAGGTTTGGTTTCATGGTACCTTTTGTTGACATAATGTTTGATTAATTAGAGTGGTAACTTCCTCTTCTAGTAAAGGTTAATAAGCAAGGTATTCTAAAAGGAAAGTGAACTATTCTATAATGTGTATTGCCAGTAGCGATTTGTATGATATTCAAGATACGATTATTATAGATTTTACGATTGCGTAAGATACTAAATAATGTTATTATTCTCACTGAGTCTTATTTTAATTCAAATATTTTATGCACGTCAATTGATGTAAAGAAATAGTGATAAATGAAATATGTTTTTATGTTAGAATAAAACTAGCTAAGTTGTATCTATGTTTTCAAAGGTTATTATGATATGTACTCCCTTATGTGTAATGCGAGTTTTGAATATGATTTAGAAAAGTTATGAGGGATATGTTATATTTATATTTATATGGTATGGATGGAGTACGATCATGATTTTTGAGAACACTAGAGATACTTTGTGATACAAATTGATTATGTAGGAGGTATATGTACATGTACATATGTTGTTATGTTATAACTTATTGATACCTCTTCTGATGAGAATCATATGGATATGATGGAATGACTTTTGTATTATAAGTTTTCATATGATGAAAATATATAAAGAATGACAAGTATTATATAGATGACACAAGTACTGTATACATAACATCAGATGTTGTGTATATGAATTATTATGTAGTTAGAAGATATGATAGAATGATCACTTTATATATATAATGATTGCATGAGTGTGCGTGTGCTATTGCATCATATGCATTATGATAGCTAGACATTGATTCATGGATCCAGACTTGTCCTTTTATCCGGTCAAGTGTGTAGCCCTGGACATAGATCAGAGATGATATATACATGATATACAAATATACATGTGCATGGCATTCAAAGACAGACATGATACGTGCATTATAGACCAATTCTTATGAGTTAATGTTTATGATTAATGAACATCTTGTATTTTACAGGACCAATTATGATGATATAGTATGATAATTATGTATATCTATGGATGTGTATGCATTACGTGTGTGCGTGCTAATTGTTTAAATTAGATTAATTCTTTTATATGATAACTTCATGTATGTTTTGAGCTACTCACGATGTCTTTTCCAAGACTTAACTCTTCTACCACACATCAGTTTTGCAGGTACCTTAATTGTTGTACGGAAGACAGACAAATGGAACGAGATATTAGGGTGCAGTCACTAGGGTTGGGTCTAGTCCAGTCATATATAGTCAGTCTATAAACGAGTGATGTAACCCGATTTTGTATTCTCAAGAATTAGTAATTATAAAAATATATTGATATATGTTTATAAGTTATCTGTGTATGTTTATGAATATTAAGTCTTATTTCTCAATTTAAATGGCCTGAGTCCATTGTTGTGCATTACATTATTAGTTTAGTAGTTATGTCTTATACGAATTTTTATAATCCATGTAAAATAGATAATGAAAGACATTCATTTCATTAAGAGGCTTAAGAAATAAGGCCAGCCTTATTTCCTACCAGTCATAGTTTGAGAATTTTGAGCTGTGACATGGACCCTCCTCATGACCAATGAGGAATGACTTGGTTGGTGAGGTGTGAGGGCGATGTGATCGCTATTGAACGGCAACCTTTTCACCGAAGGACAACTAAAAGCGTGGCTATTTTTGGCAAAACTTCACCTCCTAAGCCTGTAAAAAAAGTAACACTTTCGGAGTGACGCCAAGTGAGGTTCTCGATGAGAAAACTCCAATGCATAAGTCAGAAAGTGATGAAGGAAAGAAGTACTGTTTTCGACGAACAAAGATGAGAGAAACCAGAAGTGGCAATTATGAAGGAGATAAGTATAGAGGTTACCAAATGGAGATGAAGAAGAAAAAAAGTAAGGTGATGACGCTACCAAATCTCTCAAAGTCCAAACTATCTGAAATTCAAGAGTTTAAAAAAGTAGAAAATCCTCCCCCTCCTGTTGAAGAAGCTACCTTTTTATAGTGCTTCCCTGATAGTGACTGGATATCGGAGAATGGAAATAATGGGACATCTATCATAGGACAGTGTACAGTCGAATTTTATTAATGTTGCTGACATGTTTGTGGGTTGCAGGCCTGACACTGTTCCATCTTTTGAAAATGGTCAAAGGATGAGACAGAAGCATTTATGGTGGTTAGCTACCTCAATAGTGGGCCTGTTGTTAGCACTCATTTCCATTTTTAAATTGAGGGAGCACGTTTCCACAGGCACCCTGCGGGGGCAGTTGCTGAATGTGCTCTAATTGAGGGGCACCCCCTAGGATGCTAGCCTGATTCCTGGGATGAAGAATATCTAAAGGTTCCATTTGTCGGACACCTAGGCTAAGGCGTATTATTGATGACTGCAAGAAAGCCTGAAAAGCAATCCCTATCTTCCTGGGACCTGAGACGATAAAGATCCTAAGACGGTAAGATACTTGTGACAAAGGATGCCTGAGACAATGAGATCCCTGAGACGCGAATTGCCTGGGATGAAGACTTCCTAGGACGGTGAGACGTAAGCTTCCTGGGATGGCCATCTGGTCACCTGCCACGTGCGTTATTGACGGAGTTCCACGCATTGGTCCTCAATTTTCCCCCAAACATTATGGATAAAATAAAGATATATATATAAACTTAATTAATCTAATAATTTCACGTGGGATATTTTATGAGGTTGAATAATTTACTAAATTAGAAACTTTTCACTTCTCACATATGGAAACTTTGGTCAAATCGCAAGATGATATCTTCACGAATATTCTTGCAAGTAGAATGTAATTTATTTGATCCAAGAGCCCCACACCATAAATAAGAATAAACTAAGAATAGTTAAATTAAAAGTAGTCAGAAGTACACGGTCTCTCTTCCCCTAATTGATATATTTGTGTGTGTTTTCAATATTTAACTGACAAAATCTCTTAAAATAATATAATAATTCCTTATTTGAAATTTTTTTAGTAGACATTCAATTTATGTAATATTTCAAAAAAAATGGAATTAATTATGGTTGTATCTTTAGCTTAACAGATCAACCATTCAAACCAAGATTAGTAACAGATTTTTTACATTAAGAAGCGACGACTTCAAATCAACTCTTAATATCTTGTGAAAATTTGGGTCATTTCCAAACGAGACTTATTTATTCTCGTCGTCCAAACTAGGCAATTTTAGTCAACTACTTCTACTTATTTTATTAACTGATGATTACACTAACATTTTTATTTAAATCTACTCAGTCCATGAAAGTTTTCATTCTTGATAATCCATTGTCAACTATTTTTACATCCCTGATTTCTCTTGATCATGGGTTCCACTTCCACTATTTACTCAATCTCTCTTCTTTTCTTCGTCACCAACCTCCTACTCTCAGTTGTTTATGGTTGAAGTGTATCTGATTATGCAAATTGTACACAAGGGTGCAATGATGTTTCCATAGATTGTACATAGAGGAATAATTCTTGAGTTAGTTAAGTGCCAACTTGTCTTGGGGGGTTTCTTTGTAATTAAAAAGGAATGGGTTGTTATAACTGATTCTTGAATTAGCTTATATATAACAAGGAATGAATCTACTTAAGGAATATATCATAAGAAGTTCTTCTTGAATTTGCTGGCTTCTGTGTTTTCTTTTAAATATTCTTCTATTCATCTTTCCTTTCTTTTCTGGTTTTTTACTTGAGTGAGAACATGAGAATCTTGTTTCTTGTTTTATTGCAATCTTCTATGTTACTTGATGGTTTGTGAGTGATATAATATTCTCCACAAGTGGTATCAAAGCTTGAAAGGAGAAACTTTGCAGGAATCTTTCGTTGTAAGTCAAGAAAGCTTGTTGTATTGATGTAATGGTGACCACAAAATTCAATATTGAGAAGTTTACTGGTGACAACGATTTCTCTCTGTGGAAGCTAAAAATAAAAGCCTTTCTTAGGAATGAGGGGCTTGATTATGCATTGGAGGATGAAGGATTTAGGGAAGAGGGAGAATAATTTACAGAGTTTGAACTGAAAGACATTCAAAGAAAGACTACAAGTGCTTTAGTACAAAGTCCTCGGAGAAATAGCTAAAAAGACTTCTGCTAAGGGAATTTAGCAAAGATTAGAAGAGAGATATCAGCAAAAATCAATATCAAGGAGGTTGTATTTGAAAAAGCAAATGTATACTTTTTACCTTGAAGAAGAAGGGTCGGTGGAAGAGCATCTGGACAAGTTCAACAAATTAATCCTAGTTCTAGAAATTATATATGTCAAAGTAGTTGATAAAAACCAAGCTTTGATTGTCTTGACTTTTCTCCCATCCTCTTATGAACATTTCATTGATACTTTGCTATATAGAAGGACATCAGTCTCTATAATTGATGTTAAAAATGCATTATGTTCAAAGGTGCTCAACAGAAGAAATCAGAACAAAGATGGGACCTCTGGTGAAAATTTAAATGTCAGAGGTAGAATAGAAAGAAGAAAACACAAGGGTAGAAAGAGTTACCGATCCAAATTAAGAAGCAAAGTGCTCAAATGCTTCCACTATCAGAAAGAAAGCCTCAAAAGAAAGCTGTCACAGCAGGGAAGAAAGGAGACTCAGCCATTGTTACAGAAGCAAACTTCCAGGATGCCTTCCTCTTAATGGCCACTCAAAACACAGCTTCTGCAACCAAAGATTGGATCTTGGATTCTGGTTGTGCCTTCCATATGTGTCCAAGTAAGTCCTTTTTCTCAAGTCTTGTCTTTGATGATTTTGGAAAGGTAATGCTTGGGAATGATATGACTTACGATGTGAAGGGGATTGGGACTGTCAAATTGAGAATGAGTAGTAGTTCTTTGATAGAACTTTAGAAAGTTAGATTTGTTCCTAGTTTAAAGAGGAATTTAGTTTCTTTGGGAATGCGAAAAACTGTTGGATGCTCATTCAAGGCAGAAAGTGGTGTTATGAAGGTATGTAAAGGGGCTTTATTATTGATGAAAACCAATAAAAAGAATGGCTTGTATGTGCTGGAAGGGGATGTTGTAACTAGAGATGTCGCTACTGCATCTGGGAGCAACAATGATGGGCCGATGCTTTGGCATCAAAGGCCTTGGCATTTGGGAGAAAGGAGGCTGCTAGAATTAGTAAAGCAAGGAGTGTTGACAAATTTTGTAGAGGGAAGTCTAAAGTTCTATGAGTACTGTGTTTTTGGAAATCATCACAAAACTAAATTCAGCAAAGGAGTGCATACTTCCACTTTTGTGTTGGAATATATCCATTCTAACCTCTGGGGACCTGCACAAACACCATCATTGGAAGGTGATAAATACTTCCTTTCCTTGATAGATGATTATTCCAGAAAAATGTAGATATACACTTTGAAATCAAAGGATCAGGTGCTGTAGAAATTCAAAGAACGGGGAAACCTGGTGCAGAATTAGAAGGAGAAGAAGGTGAAGGTCCTGATAACAGATAATGGTCTTGAATTTTGTAATACTCAATTTGAGAAATTATGTAGTCAGATGAGAATACTCAGACATAGAACCGTTATATACACATCACAATAAAATAGTATCGCAGAAAGGTTAAATCAAACTTTGTTGGAAATGGTTAAATGTATGTTGTTGTGTGTAGGAATGTCTAAAGCATTCTAGGCAGAAGCTGTTACCACAGTTGCTTATCTAAAAAATAGAAGCCCATCCTTTGTTGTTGATTACAAGACACCTGAGGATAGATGGTTTGGCTCAACACCTTCTTTGGAGCACTTGAGGGTATTTGGATCAACAGCCTATATGTTGATAAAGCAAGGGAAGCTGGATGCAAGGGTAGTAAAAGGAGTATTTGTTAGATATCCTAAAGGTGTTAAGGGATAGAAAGTATGGTGTCACAATGGTAGAGTTGGAAAGTGCATCATCAGCAAAGATGTGAAGTTTGTTAAAGAAGGAATGACAGGCAACAATGTTGGTGATATAGATAGCATGATGCAGCAAGCAGAACAGCAGAGAAAAACTCACTTTAAGGTGGAGTTTGGACCTGTGAATGCAGTGATAGTGGATTGGATAGTCAGGACAGAACTTCAGAAGCGAGAAATGATATGAAAGGAACCAGAAATGGAGAATTTTGGCAGATGGTGATCTAGAAACACAACTTGGAAGCAGTGCAGATTATAGACTAACAAGAGACAGAATCAAGAGGCAAACTAAACCTCTAAGCAGATATGAATATGTAGACTTAATTGTATATTCCTTAGTAGTTAATAAGGAAGTTGATGACAGTGAACCATTGGCAGTCACAGAAGCTCTAGCTGGATCAAGTGCAGATAAATGGTACCATGCTATGCTAGAAGAGATGGACTCACTTGAAAAGAACAAGAACTTGGATTCTAGTACAGAAACCTGCAGATAGGAAGGTTGTAAAATGTAAATGGATTTTCAAGATAAAAGAAGAAGTAGATGGAAGTCTGAGATACAAAGCAAGGCTGGTGGCAAAAGGGTTCACACAGAAAGAGGGTGTTGATTATGATGAAGTGTTCTCACCCGTAAATAAACATTCCTCAATTAGGTTGCTGCTATCAATTGTAACCAAGTATGACTTGAGCTTGACCACTTGGATGTCAAGACTGTATTTCTTCATGGTAACTTGAATGAAGAGATATAAATGATGCAACCTGAATGTTTTGAACAAAAGGGTGATGAGAACTTAATTTGTTTGTTGAAGAAATCACTCTATGATTTGAAACAATCACCAAGGCAGTGGAATCTCAGATTTGATGAATTTATGAAGAAGGTTGGCTTCCTAAGGAGTGAATATGACCACATGTCTACTACCAAGGCAGCAATGTGGATGAAATGGTTTTCTTGCTCATATATGTTGATGACATGTTAATGGCTTGTAAGAGTAAGAAGAGATTGCTGGTAGTGAAAGAGTTATTAAAGGCTGAATTTGATATAAAGGATTTAAGGACAGCTAAAAAGGTCTTGAGGATTGAGATATTCAAAAACCGTGAGAAAGGAATACTGTAATTATCTCAAGAAGCTTACCTCAAGAAAGTGTTGATGAAGTTTAACATGGCTAGTGCAAAACAAGTTTCAGTTCTTTTGGCAGCTCACTTCAGACTCTCAAAGGAAAAATGTCCCAACTCTGATGCAGAAAAAGAAGAGATGCAGAAAGCGCCATACTCAAATGCAGTTGAGAGTATTATGTATGAGATGTTATGCACCAGGCCTGATTTAGCTTATGGTATGATTATGGTGAGCAGGTTTATGCATAACCCAAGTATAAATCATTGGAAGGCTATCAAGTGGCTGCTGAGATACATCAAGGGGAGTGTTACTCACAGGTTGGTGTATAGGAGGAATGACAGAAATGCAGCAAAACTTGAAGGCTTTGTTGATGCTAATTATACAATAGATCTGGAGAAAAGGAGATCCTTAACTGGTTATGTGTTCATGGTTGATAACTATACTGTCAATTGGAAGGTATCTTTGCAACATGTGGTGGCTCTTTCCACCATAGAAGCAGAATACATGACTGTTGTATAAGCTATGAAGGAGTGTTTATGGCTGAAAGGATTCCTGATAAAATTGAAGATTGAAGAACAGGATGTAGAGTTGTATTGTGACAACATGGGTGCCATATAACTAGCCAAACATCAAACTCATCATGAGAGAACTAAACGCATTGATATTCGATTACATTTTATAAGAGATATCTTGGAAGAAGGCAAGGTGAGGCTCTTGAAGGTGCATACTGACAAAAATGTGGCTGTTGGATTAACTAAGTCAGTTCCCTTAGTTAAATTCAAGTTCTGCAAGGATTTGATGAGCTTGGAAGAAAATTCAGAGCAACGAGGAGTAAACCAGGTTATGCTCGAGGAATGGTTTGCAGGATGTATTTAAATTCTGTAGGAGGAAGAAGAGTTGAAAAGTCTGTACATTTTACATAATCAAGGTGGAGACTGAAGTGTATCTGATTATGCAAATTGTACACAGGGGTGCAGGGAAGTTTCCATAGGCTGTATATAGAGAAATAAGTCTTGAGTTAGTTAAATGCGAACTTGTCTTGGGGGGTTTCTTTGTAATTAAAGAGGAATGGGCTTTTATAACTGATTTTTGAATCAGCTTGTATATAACAGGGAACGAATCTACTCAAGGAATATATCATAAGAATTCTTCTTGAATTTGCTGGCTTCTGCGTTTTTCTTAAATATTCTTCTATTCATCTTTCCTTTCTTTTCTAGTTTTTCACTTGAGTGAGAACGTGAGAATCTTGTTTCTTGTTTTATTGCAATCTTCTTTGTTACTTGATGGTTTGTGAGTGATCCAATATTCTCCACAATGGCTATGATGAATATTTTAAATGTTATTCTCACTTCAGCTGCGGAAACTTCACAAATATTAGCTATCCATTTGGGGGAAATGATCGACCAGAATATTGTGGGCATCCTCGATTCAAACTTGATTACTAGGGAGATGATGTCGCTATATATATCTTGAATCGAAGGTGTCATGTAATCTACCTAGATTATGAAGCCCAAATTCTGAAGATTGCGATAACAGATTTCTGGTCGAACATCTGTCCTCAAAATTTTGCTAGCATCACCATGGATTTAAGTCTTTTCAACTTTACAATCAATGATGAATACGCAACCTTGCTATACGACTGTGATCCAACTGACATCGTTGACCCTCATAATAAGTCATCTTGTCGAATCAACAACAAGGTTGTTGATTTTCATTTAACTTCACTGGCACTTTCAACTAATGAAACACCAGGAGATGCATTATGAGTCTCTGGGTTCCAGTCCTGGTGACTGCTGTTCAAGGATTCATGAACAGTTCAATGAGTATTCATCAAGCTATTAAAGGAGGCTTTGAGGTCAGGTGGATTATAGATATGTTGCGTTACTGGGATTGCATTAAATCTCAAGGATTGTGTGGAAACCACGTGCAGACCGATCGAAACTAGTCCAAACCCAGTTTCGTTGAGCCTAATTTGTGTAAACCCAAACCCGATCGGGCCTGATTCAATTTGATCCAGATTTAATTCACCTGAACCAGAATTGGTTCACTGTCAGAACCGGCCCAGAACCAATTTATACTGACCCAAACTAGTCTGACCCAATAATTCATCAATCTGATTTAGTTCAGATCAGGTTCACATGGTCTGATCTGATCTGATCAGACCGATCGGTTCGACTTATTCCAGTTTGATTGAATCGATCATTTTTCTCAATCCTGGTTGAGGGCCTAAACCAACTCTGATTGACCCGAATTTTGGTATTTTAAGGTTTTTCAATGTGCTAGATTGATCTGTGGACTTTGAATTTTTATTTGAGCATTAAAATTTAAAAATCTTTGAAAATACAAAGATAAAACACATAAAAACATCGATTTTGGACTATTTTAGATTCTCACAACATCAGAGCAAAAATGGTTTTCCTATTTCTAACTTTTGTGCAAAGAAAATAAGTGCTAGAAGACATATTCGAAGTTCAAGGCCACTTCGACTCATGCAGATACTAAAAGATTCAGAGACCCTGTACATGCGATAACTAGGGGTTATTCTAGCTTATGAGTAAGGAAATATGAAGAATCCTAAGAAATAATATTTGTATAAGGAAATATGAAGAATCCTAAGAAATAATATTTGTCGTTGCATTTGAACGAGTATGAGATTAGGTTATTAAAACCTAATCATCTATGAGTCAGTTTATACAGTTTTAATTTATTTATTTATATTATGTTATTGTATATAATAGTTAGTAAATTTAAATAACACAATAAATAGATTAGTAACTCCATATAAAATATGGTTGTAAGACCCATGTTATGATTTCTAAGTTTAAGAAATAAAATTAGTGTCAAAACATAGGAGTACAAAAGTCATTGGTCATGTTTAAAAATAGAAGTGGTTATCATTTTATAGATATAGTAGAAAGCAGTGATGTTATATTTACAGAAATAAATAGAGATAGTTATTTCTAATAAGCTATTTGGGTTACTTAATAAAATGAGATCCCTACCACTTCATAAATGACCATTGATAGTAATATAAAAATCGTTATAAATCTTATAGCTCTTGCTTCTAGTAAAGATATACAAGTCAGTGAGAGGAAAATAAAAAGAAAATCTTCTCAATGATTGAAAAATCATTATATATTTATCATTGATTAAGAAAATCAATTAATTGATGATCCCAAAACTTATAGTAATGCTATAAGATAATTTTATTCTAAGGTATAACAATTACCTATGAAAGATAAATTGGAATTTATTGAGTATCAAGTTTAGGAATTAGTTGAATTACCTAAAGTAAAAAGTCCACTTGGTGTAAATGGGTAGACAAATTTAAATACTGATGGAAATCTAGATAGATAAGCCTAGGATAGATTTTATGGATACTTAGTCATCAGTTGTTAAGTTCACATTCATCAGAATTATCATAATAATTTTTTCATGGCAGAGACTCAGGTGTGAGGTCAAGTCACAGTTAGTCAAAGTATAACCATAATTGTAGTGGAAGCCTGGGTGTGAGGTCAAGTCATAATTCATCAAAGTATGGAAACAACTATCTCATGACAAAAGCCCAGGTATGGAGTCGAGTCACAGTTACAATATGGTACTTGAACTAATAGGGTTAAAGTATAAATAGTATTTAATTGGATATGTAGACTATATTTTTAATGATGAATTAAAAGAAGAGATTTATATGTCATAACCAAAGGATTTTTTGGTTAAAGGACGTGAGTATAAAGTCTATAAAATTAAAGTCTTGGTACTAGACAATGGTATTTGAAATTCCATCAAGTAATCTTAGATTTGGGTTTCAAAATGAATCCATTGGATCATTGTGTTTATAGTTAGAAATGCCAGGATAAAATATCTATACTTTTATTGTATATGGATGATATTTTATTGGCTAGTAATGGCATGGATATGATTAATAAAACAAAGTCATATCTAAGGAATAAGTTTGACATGAAAGACATAGGTGAAATATTTTATGTTCTGAGAATTAAAATTATCAGAGATAGAAAATCTAAGATGTTATATTTCGATTAAGAAAATTATCTAAAGAAAATATGTAAACAATTTAATATAGAATATTGTAAACCAATTAGTACACCCATGTATAAGTCAATTATTTTGAGTCAAGAGTTATATCTCAAATAAGATCGAACTAAAAGAAACACAAAAGATACTTTATGCTTAGGTCATTAGAAGTCTATTATATACAATGACTAGTACAAGATTAGACATATCACATGCAGTGGGAGTGATAAATAGATATCAATCAAATCCAAGAAAAGAACATTGACAAACAGTTAAAAAAAATAATCAGGTACTTAAAAGGAATCAAGAACCAATAAGTGGCAATGTGTTTTATGATGGAATAGCAGTTTCTTAATTAAGAAAGAAAGAAGGCTGTATTGCAAAGTCCATCATAAAGGCAGAATATATCTTAAGTAATATAGCGGATAGAATAGCTATAAGGGTAGTACAGCGAATAGCATAGTTGTATGGACTAAAATATATATTGATTAATTATATTTTGATTTATCTAAAGTATATATAGATATATTCTATGATATAATAACAAGCCTACCATCTATATAATTGAAAGTGGAGGGAAAAGCTCTAAAGGAGAGGTGAAAAATTAAAGTCGACTATATCCCCTCGGATATGACCAAAGGATTGTCTCTGAAGGAAATTAGAGAGAATATGTATCACACCCGTGTGTGTACCTTAAGGGCATATTTGTAACTTCATCACATTTTCTGTTCATGATTTTGCATCCATC
>JAVXUL010095826.1:0-21137 GCA_035590515.1 Trichilia minutiflora | reverse complement strand
GCATTTACGACCCCAAAACTCTATCTTAACTAATCAATTTCTCAATCTAAGTTACGAAAACTCGCTCACATGCACACGGGGGTATGAGATGAATGCAAAAGCACGAATAGTAAAAGTGTAAAATGACCGTTATACCCTTGGGATATGAGCTCAGGGCTCACAAGAAATGTTGAGAATCAATGTAGTTCGTGAGATAACTATATTTGACTAATACCTTAATTTGATTTTGTAAATCCTCGCATTGATCAGTGGTGTGGCCACTCTCCCTATGGAATTCACAGAAGTACCCCTTGTTCTTTTTGAGTGTTTTTGCCTTCATAGCCTAGGGATGAGGTGCCAGGAGACCTTGACTCTTCGCGTACTCATATATTTTTGACAGGGGGGCCTTTAGTGGAGTTAATCCCTGGGTAGCTACTTGCTTTACCCTCCTGGGTGGACTCCTTGTTGAATGTTGCTTTAAAGGCCTATCACTTATAGGGGGTCGGGGCGGAAACCTTCTTTCACCACTATCTCCCCTGTCTGAACCCCTCTTGTCATGCTTGGGATTTCCGTAACGAGCCCTTTTTCCCTTCTGCCATGCTTCCTGAGGATGTTCCCTCCTGGCCGGGATCGATCAGGATTCTTCTTTCATCCTTAGCATCATCTCCCCTATGATTTCAATTTCATCTAACAATTTTATCCGGGCTGCTTCATATATGTCTATTGTACGTCGATGAATGGCATACCGAGCCCTCTCCAATCGCAAGCCCTTTTCAATCCTTCTAGGGCCAAATGATGATGATAAGCCCCTAATTCCATCACTTCTTTATGGTATTTACACACAAAACTTTTTAAAGTCTGTCCTGCTCCTTGACAAATGGACAATAGGGTGCTTAGGTTTCGACTAGTGGCAACCACTCCCTTAAACTCATTTTTGAAAAGAGTCACCAATTAACTGAAACTGTTGATGCTGGATGGTGGCAGGTTCTTATACCAACGTCGAGTTGGGCCTTCTAAAGTTAAAGGAAAAGGGCAGCATATTTGCAACTCAGTTAGACTTTGAATCAACATTATCTCCCTAAATGTGTCAATGTGTAGGGATGGATCAATCTTCCTTGAGTATGGAGGTAATTGAGGGTTCTTGAACTTCCTGGAGAGGACTAAGGATAACATCTCTTATGAGAAAGGAGATTTGAAACCTGAGGCAGGGGTCCTCTCTATTGTTGGGTTCCTTCCATGAGTAGGGAGGTTGTAAGCCCCCATCTCATACAACATCTTTTTCACACACTCCTCCATCTCTCTCCTATTGATTATAGTAACTGCTTCCTTTTCTCGGGCATGCTTCTCATTTAGATAGAATCTCATGTCAGTGGAGGCCATTCTATATTCTACTTATGACTGATCCGCCCTTCTGAGATTCTCATCAATGATATTCCTCTTGTGTCCATGCCCTTCGTGAATTTTGAAGAGGGTGTTTATCTCCTGAGGTATATGAGGCTCTTCCAACCTCTCAGTTGCTTTAACTTTTTCTTTCTGCTCAGGTGCCAATCTTTGCCAGGGTATACGGTCATATGCTTCTCTGGATCTTTGAATCCTCTTTGCGCGGTTACTTCAGGGAGCTTGACTGATCCGTTCCTTGATGGTGGGTGGTGTTCTTCTTTCTCTCTGGAAAATAGGTTCCTAGGCCATTTGTCTCCTGACCTCCAGGAGTTCTCTCTCCAACGCTTCTGCTCTACTGGCTAAAAATCCATCCATATATCTATTTTTTGACCGTGGCTCTCTCCCGATCAAGAAAATATTTCCTCCTCCATAAGCAGTGCTTTTGCTAGAACTGGAATCTTTATCTCTTTGTCTTCTTTCTGTCATTTCACATTTTTTCCAAGGAAAAAATTTTAGAAAAATGTCTATTCCTCCTTCTTCCTCCACACACGGTGCTTCAATGGCTTTTTATTTATTTTTCACAGACGGTGCCAACTGTTGGTGCAAGAATTGTTCGTAGACCCTCCTCGTGGCTAACGTGGAATGACTCAGTTGATGAGGTGTGAGTGCAAGGTGGCTGTTTGTTGAACGACGAGTGATACTCCAGAGAATGACTATAATATGAATCACTTTCGACGAAACTTCACCTCCTAAGCCTGCAAAGAAAATAAACACCCTAGGAGTGATGTCAGGAGAGGTTCTCGATGAAAAAACTCCGATGCTTAAGTTAGAAAATGAATGGAAGAATAGAATGTACTTTCAGTGGAGATAACAAGAAGAAATCGAAAATGATCCTCAAAATAAGAGAAGAAATGTGTGATTGTTACCCAATGGAGATAGTGAATGAAGAGTGGTGGTAATCTTCTCGTCAGATTTCTCTCAATTTCAAAGTAAGTAGTCTCGATGTTCAAAGGTCCAACCCTTTTTTATTTGAAGAAGTTTGGTTTTTACAGTACCCTCTCTAAATAGTGTCGTGACTTAGTATCGGAGAATAAGAAGGATGTGATATCTGTAATGGGACAGTGTGCAGCTGAATTCCTTAAATGGTGTCACATCTGTTAACTTTACAGGTCTGCCACCATCCCGTCATTTGAAAATAGTCAGAAAAGGGATATGTGTCTTTGAGTAGACGGGTGTCATCAATCATTCTTATTTTTGAGTGGGAGGGGGCACAAGTTAGCTGGTACCCTGGTCAGGGATTGCCTGAGAGCCAGCTAAAGAAAAATTTCTGGCCTAAGGCGATTTCCCTGAGAAGCTATCATGGTTCCTGGGCCAGGGGTGTTCTACAAGCTCTATCTTTCGGATGCTTGAGATGCGTTATTAATGATAGTAAAAACTCTTGAGACAAAGATTCCTGAGAAGGGGCACACATGGTGGAATATGTCCGAGTTGGGGATCCTCGACACGAAATATGCCTGAGACAGGGATCCCTGAGGAGGGATACCCGGGGTGGAATATACAAGAGTTGAGGGTCCTTAAAGCGGAGTATTCCCGAGACAGGAGATTCTTTATAATTTAAACCCTGCTTTCTGTCATGTGTCCAGCAGATAAGGCATCCATGTATCACATAAGTATTTTTTCTAAATAGTATTATTAATTTATAATATAATTTAAATCGCTTTAAATCGTACTTTGTGATTTAAATTGGATTACTTTGTAATATTTTAAAGGATTGGATTGGATTAATTTAGTTTTAAATTGTAATATGTAGATCGGTTTAAAATTTTATCTCAAACTTATTTAAACCTCATGTGCCCTACATACCAACTAACAAGAACTACATGAATGTACTATTAAATACACATTTCTTTCAAATTTTAGGCCAAAAATATTTTAAATTTTAAAAAACATGTTTTAAAAAACATTAATTTTAAAATTTTTCATTAGCATTTTTAATTTTTATGTAAATTATTTTAATTTTTAAATTATAAAAATAAAAAAATAAATATAACAGATCATCTAAATTGTTGCAATTAAGTTTATCAAATATGACAATTCATCTAATTTACTTTAGCTAAATTTATCAATTTGATATCAAATATGTTTGCACAAGAAAAGATTGTTTTGAATATAAGACAATATAAATGAAAAATATTACGGTTTATAATATAAAATGAACAATATTTTATTATTATCTCATATTTTATAAGAATTATTATCACTTACCATTCTTAATTTGATAATATTTCACTTAAATCACAAAAATAAAAAAAATAGTTACTTATATGTCAACTTTTTTAAAAATATTACATGCATTTATCTTATATTTTTATACATGTTAATGTAAGAAATTGACCTCTTCTTCAACTTTGTATATTAATTTTTTAATGAACTTCACTCGCTGTTTTTCTTGATTGTAAAACACAAAGAACACTCAGGGATAAAGCCGATTTTTCGATAAAAATCCTCTTATACTTAAATTAATGATGGTTTTATTTAATGTTGAGAGAAAGTCAAAGAGTACGAATGAGTGCTTAGAGAGAAAAAGTTACAAGAAAAATGAAAGAATATTCGTACCCATGAAGGAATGAATTCTGTTCCTTTATTTCGGGATTTTATTACCTTTTAATCATTAGCATTCTTAACCGTTGACATGTACTTCACTCTCATTGGTTCTCTCTAAAAGTTTATTACGTAAATCGTAGGATATTACTATCATGAAAATAGTATATGATCATGTGTACAATCGAATATTCATGATTGATGATGTGATTAGAATGGCTAATACTGAATAATTTTGGGTCTCGACGATAGATTAAGGATCTTACACAGACTTGTAAAGAGTATAGTTAACCCTTTGAAAAGACATAAGAGGTTTCGAACAGTAGACATAATAGTAGGTTTCGGATATATGATTTCTGTGAATAATCCAAGATATTTTCAATATTTATGATCTCGGTGCTGGCATAACCCATAAACACTTCTGTTTAAGTGTCATAAGGACTTTTGTTCAAGTGTCATTGTAGAAGGTCCCAGAATATTACTATATTGTGGGCTCAAAGAAACTAATATCATTGAACGATGGGCCTGAACTTTTATACTGGACACCAATAAATTACCTAAATATTAAGCCCCTTAGATTTTAATTTTAAAAAATTTAATTAAAAACTCAAAATTTTTCTCAACAATCGTCGCTTTAATTACTACCTGTTTGTATTCTGTCGTCATTTTAATTATCATTAAAAGACAAAATTGTCATCTTATGTATCTGCTCCCCATTGGACGTCTTAATTGAAAAAACCGATATTTTTGGGGTCACATATTAATTTGTCTAAAATAGTGGATCCCACTATTTTCAAAAATTAAAAAAAATATGACTTTTGGCACTTCGAATGTTTTGATGACATGGTAACTCCCTATCTGTCATATCTTACTCCTAATTAGGGTTTTTCAAACTGCTCACCTCCCACGTTCTGTCTCTATAAATACCACTTCTTCTTCACTTTGACATTTTTTTTCTTCTTTATCTACAACAACAACTTTCTTATGTATGTCGACCCTATAGTGAGTCAAGATGAGGGATTATACTTGAATGTATACGAATCTATTAAAGTTCTAGTACCTCAACTTTCTTCACACTCAATATACCTTGAAATTGAAAAATGAAAGATATAAATATATACTCTATGAGTGTGTGTGTGTGTGTGTATATATATATATATATATATTTTAAAACTAAACAAATGATATATATCATTTTTTTAGTTTAAAATATCATCTTATTAATTCAAAATCATGGGTTATCTTTTCTTTTAGCGATTATTCGGGTTAAGAGTAATCTTGAGACTATTAATAAGTTTTTTATGGATATTAAATAAATGATCATAAAGTAAAAATATTTTTTATGCAATTAAAAATAATATACTTGACAGTTTAATAAAAACTTGCCTACCACTGACACTAACCTCAATTAATCACGTAATATCTCACATGATAGTCCTTTATTTGTCATTTAGTGGATTACTCTATCACAAATAAGTTCATCATCCTCGTATAACTACTCTACCATTGCACCACTCATCTGAACAGTCTCTTTTAGGTCTGTTCTAGCATACTAAAATCATATAGTTACAGATGACTCTCTAATCATAATATCATAAAATAAATCATATAATCTAAACCCACTAACTATATTATTATAACAAATTATCTTATATAATAAATTAACAGTTAAATTTTCTCTTTATTAGATGACATTCAATTACTTTATATTATAGTAATGATAAGTGTATGGATTTTAGGCTAGTTACCTTTATAGTAGAGAACTTGGTTGAGGATGTCCAAATGGCTCAACAAAAAGTTAATGAGAGATTAAAAACAGCTAATGCTCGATATAAAAGGGTTGCCAACAAACGAAAAAAGGTAAGACCTTTTAGGAAAGGAGATCTAGTGATGATTTTCTTATGAAAGGAGAGGTTTTCAATAAGCACTATAACAAATTACAACCTACGAAATATGGTTCATATGAAATACCGAAAGAAGATCAATGGCAATGCATATTGATCAATCTTCCTGAGTTAAATGGGCATCTCTCGCACTTTCAATATAGCTCACTTGTTCTGATATTTTGATTTGGAGGAGAAGGTGTACCTGAACTTTGCGGATAACTCAAAGACGAGTTTTTTACAAATGAAAGAGATTGATACGAATTACACAAGCATATTTAGCTCAAAAGGACAAGACAAGGACAAAGAATAGAAGCTGGCGCTAAAGAGAAAGTAAAGAGAAGCTTCAATTTTCCCAAGGACTCGCGTTGTAACAAGAGATTGATCCGCTGAATGCCAACTTGACATGTTTTTACAAAAACTCATGCGCAATGAGCAAATCGTCCGTTGTAGTGCTAGTTTTCTAGAAACTTCATTATAGCGAGCAAATTGTCCACTACAGTGCCAATTTTCCGGAAGCTCCTGCTGCAGTAAGAAAACCTTCCTGCTGCAGCGTCGACGCACCACCTAACTTTTTTTTAGAAGTTTTTTTCTTTATTTTTTACCTAGGTTATTGTCAAAAGAATATGTATATAAACATTTGTAAGGCTAGTAGCCATTTTTCACTCCTCCATTTTATAAAACTTCATTTTCTAAAGAGATTTGCTCTTATCTTTTTACTTATTATCAACGTTGCATCATTAGTAGTGACTACACGCCTTCACGTGCTCAATGTGACAACGAAGTAGGGAACATGCGACAGCTTAATAAAACTTTATTGCCCTAATCCCAAAGGTAAAAAAGCCCTTGTAAGGTAACCGAATATAGTCCGTTTAGCCTATGTAATGTTATTTACAAGACTGTGGCGAAAGTTTTGGTTAACAAGCTGAAGCGTATTTTTGATATTGAAGTAGCCCAAAGCCAGAGTGCTTTTGCTCTGGGATGGCTCATCTCAATATCATAGTAGGCTACGAGTGTCTTCAAAAAAATCAAAAACTGACGGGTGGGCAAAACGGGACAAATTGCACTGAAGCTAGATATCAGCAAGGCATATGATCGAGTTGTATGGTTTTTTCTTACTCGAGCTATGTAGAGCATGGTCTTATGGGTAGAATGGATACAAAGGGTAATGAAATGTGTTAGTACAAATTCTTTGCAGTTCTTATTAACGGAGAAGCAAAAAGAGATATCAGAACAAGCCAGGGACTATGACAACTATACAAAGCATGGTCTTCTGGGATGGCTTTCACCGCATTCATTCACCCTCTATGCTGAAGTCCTATCGGCCCAACTATACAAAGCCGAGAATGAAGGTAAAATTCAAGGTGTACAATTTGGGAAGAATGACTCTCAAATTTCTCACTTATTTCTTGCAGACAATATCCTGCTCATTTTTCATGCTATAGCAACAAAAGGCCTCAACATCCAATCAATGTTTGAAGCCTATACAAAAGCCTCAAGTTAAACTTTTTAACATGGACAAGTCTTCTAAGCTCCGCCGCCACAACACAGTGGAATCCACAGCCAAGAAGATCTCAGCTATGTCAGGTCTCATAATTGTTCCCTCATATGAGCAGTACCTCGGCCTCCTATCTATGCTTGAGAGAAACAAATCTAGAGCATTCAGCTACATTAAAAAGAGAATTATGGAAAAGATTATGAAGTGGAACCCGAAGCTGTTTTCCGTTAGAGGCAAGGAGGTGCTAATCAAAGCAGTCGGACAAGCTATACTCACTCGATGAACGTCTTCAAACTCGCTTCCATTCTCTGATGGGATTTGCAAAAAATCTTAGCCTCTTTCCTGTCGATTGGGAGGGTTAGGCTTTAGAGAGATGAGCTAATCAAGCTCTTTTGTCTAAGCAATTGTGGAGAATTCTGATAAAACTAGAGTCCCTTATTACCAGAATTTTAAAGTTTAGATACTTCCCGAACTCAAACTTTATGGAAAGTAAAGCGGGAAGTGGAGCATCTTACGTGTGAAGGAGCATTCTCCGGGGCAGAACTATCAAAGAAGCAGGAGCTAGGTAGAGGGAAAATCCTGATGTTCAAAAGCCAAGGAAGTTTGGAAGATCACGACTCTGTGGCAACTAACAAAAGAATGTAAGCCCTTAGTTCTCTCAGAGACAGGAATTGGCCAAGAAGATGGACGTCTCAGACATTGAATATTTTTTATTACTCTGATGGGCAATTTGGAGTGCCGGGAACTCTGCCCTCCTCACTATGCATGAAGAGAGAACAGAAGCTATAAATCTAAAACCAGAAAGCTCCTCATCTAAGGGAGCTAAGACAAGAACTGAGATTGATACGAGGGAAGAACCGAAAGAAGATTCCTGGCAACCTCCTCCCTTAGCTTTCTTCAAGCTCAATTCGGATGCAGCAATGAAGTAAGTAGATGGAGTAGCAGGGTTAGGATGCATTATTGAAACTCCAAGGGGAGTGTTGAGACTGCCTTAATCACCACTTGCAAAAGCAATGGAAACATCGAAATAGCAGAACCTTTAGCTCTCTTGTAAGGGTGAAACTTGCAGCTAATAGAGGTTTGCTCCCAATCATAGTCGAATTAGATTCCTCTCAGTTATCCAACTCATCAACAAACAGGTGGAGTGTAGAAATGAGATAGGTTGGATTTTAGCTGATATTCACTGAATGTGTCACCCAAAAAATTTGTTAGTCTTTCGCCTCGTTCCCAGCTCACCTCACCATAACATATTTTTTATTAAAACAAATAGGGACATTCAAATAACTAAACCACCAAAAAAAAAAAATTATCAAAAGATGTACTTATAAAAAGTTTACTTCAAAAAATTCTATGTATGTATTTTTTTTCTTACTGAGGATATGAAAGCACTAGAAAAACAATATTTTATAAATAATTCTAAATATAAATACATAGACGTCGTTGCAAATTATGAATATAATTTCATCTTTATAACCTTTTTAATAAATAATTTTGACCCTTTTTTTTTAAAAGAACATCAATAACTTCTAGATGTCCAACAAATGGCATGAGTGCAATAATGTATGGATGTATTGTAGTATTGAATCCACATCACTTTACAGATCTATATTATGATTATATTGGCCATAGATTTTGCTTACTATTGCATTGAGTTCAAACACAAGAAAGGTCCAAAAGCAAGATTTCATAATATATTTTAATAACTTTCTATCCAAAATAGTAATGCAAACGTAATATTAAAGCTTTTGAATGTAAAGAATTTTGGTTGCTTTTAGATAAGGTAGCTAGCTTATAGGAAATTGAGACTCCTTTAAGCACAAGGGATTGAGTTTTGAATCCCAAATTAAGGGCTATTCGTTAGGTCTTGTTTGGCTAAATTTGTGTAAATTTTGATTGCGATTACTAGGAAAAGTGCTTAATTGGGTATTATTATTGGGTATATATCCTATATACTTTCATATCAAGCCGTTTATTGAAATTAATTTTTTTAATAGATATTAATACTTTTTTGTTAAAAATTAATTTTTAATATTTTATAACTTTTAATATAAACTTTGAAGGCTTCTAATATGTAAGTAATCAATGTTATAACGGATAAAATTAATAAATTAATTTTTAAAAAAATATGATTAGAGTTAATAATAAATTTTAATCTAAAGGAACATTGTCTCATGACTCTTGTCTTACATTCTTAGGTCGACAAGAAGATAAATGGGAAGTACGAGCTTATGAATGATATAATAGAAACGGCCATATGATAACATAAAACCTATGTCATT
Organism: Trichilia minutiflora; assembly: GCA_035590515.1. Taxonomy (NCBI): domain Eukaryota; kingdom Viridiplantae; phylum Streptophyta; class Magnoliopsida; order Sapindales; family Meliaceae; genus Trichilia; species Trichilia minutiflora. The sequence goes on along the minus strand of JAVXUL010095826.1, from coordinate 11,517 downwards.
TAATTTTCAAATATATATATATATAATAATCGAACAAGTCTCCCAACGGACCCATCCCAACCTGAGTGCCCAAACACATTTTGAAAATCTTTCTCTCGTCTGAGTCTTCTCTTTGTAAAACTCATTAATTGGTCGTCAAGCTGCGGAAATAGAAAATCATAAACTCAGAGTCTCTCCTCAATTGAATGGAAGCTATCAGAAAACAAGCCACTCGGCTCAGAGAACAAGTCGCCCGGCAACAACAGGTATCTCTCCCTCTTTATCTTTCTACGCGGAGAGAAATATCTTATCAAATGTTTATATGTACGTGTCCGAAGAAAACCTAGGTTTCTTTTTGAAAACTCAGTGAGATCCAGGTTCGGTTGAATTTTTTAGCTCGACTGGTCTGATCTCGTTTGTACGGTATTTTTTTTGTTGTTGTTGAATCCTGAATTTCTGTTCGATTTGTTGGAGATTCTAATTGTTTATGTTTCGATAGTTTTGAAATTTTTGATTATATGTGGTTTTGAGCTTTTCTGATTTCGGTGATTATCAATTGGGTATCGTTTGTGCTGTTGAAAATTAAGTGTTGGATCTACAGACATGGTTTTAGATTAAAGAAGCGGGATGAATTTGACGTGCCTTAGTTTTGTTTCTAAAGACATTTATGATAGAATTTATGAATTTACAGCCTAATGTGGCAGATGCAGAATAGGACAATAATACTTGCCAAAATGAAGAGTTCTCTGAGCTGCTGAAGAGTTGGAATATAGCATTACTGTATTATGTGGCTTGGGACCAATTGATTCTAGACATAGTAGAGCCATTTGGTTGTAGTTGTGTGAATGACCAAACTTATCAGATTACCTTCGATTGTGTAAATGTGAAATGAAACAGGAGAAGTATTGTTTGCTGCTTGTAGACTTGTATTTTAAGTAACAAATGAAGATTAGAGGAAGAATAATCAGCTATGGAAGGATTATTTTCTGCTTAGTTTCTAACTAATCATTGAATTTGGTGTTAGAAATGGGAGTCTGATTGATTTATCAGAGTCTGATTTGGTGGATTTGGAAAATAGTTCTACATTGTAGTGGGTATTGAATGTAGTTCTTGAGGAACAAACAAATAGAGTACAAAAAATTCACTCTCCTGCTGCAGTTATTATTGTCACATCTGTGAGTGCCAAAAGAGGTGCTGCAATCAAAATGGCCAGGTCCCATAATGTTGAGAATTAGGAGATGCTTACTTATCACATGAGAATTACTGACTTGTTTGGTTTTGTATTACTTGCAAGAAGAAAATTCTAGTTTATAACGAGTCCGATTGGATAAACTGTAGTTAATGGTTGATAGAGCAATAGGAATCATTTGTAAGGCATAATTGTAAGTTGCATTTTCAAAGTTTCTGTGGCAGACACCATTATTCTGAATAATCAAATTCAGGTAGATGTATATGTACATAAAAACCATATAAAACCAGTATCATTTTTATCAAATGTCAGCTTTAAGATTGCTAATAATGTAATGACTCTGGCTTATTTATATCATTTCATATCCCTGGTTGATTTTTATGCTTGCTAGTAGTGCTTTGCTCCCTAATATATATTTACATATATTTGTTTTTGATTGAAGCTACATTGTAATTATTATCTTGGCTTTTGATTTCCTCAGCTATCAACTGCTTAGTCTGTCTTTAATTAAAATGCCTGACTTGGTTTGGCTGTACTTTTATTTATTTTTTAATCGCACAAAATAAGTGATTAGTTTATGTTGACTGCTTATTTTTAGGCTGTCCGCAAACAATTTGGAGGTGGAGGATATGGTGGCTCAGACAGCATGGTAACTGATGAGGCAGAGCTCCATCAGCATCAGAAACTTGAGAGACTTTACATCTCAACACGTGCTGGGAAGGTTGGCTAGTCCTTCTGCAGTTTCTTGATTTTCCATTTTTTCTTCTTCTCTTATGTGACATATAAGAATTCTAATTTTCAGCATTTCCAAAGGGATATTGTTCGTGGTGTGGAAGGATATATTGTTACTGGGTCCAAACAAGTTGAAATAGGTGATGAGTGAAACTATTACATGATTTCTTGGTGTTTTGCTTTTAGTTTTACAGACTAACACTATTCTTCCATTTATGCACTTTATTTTTAACAGGAACAAAGTTGTCAGAGGATAGCAGGAAATATGGTTCTGAAAATACATGTACCAGTGGTAATACATTATCAAAAGCTGCATTAAGTTATGGACGAGCTCGTGCTCAAATGGAAAAGGAGTGTGGGAATTTGTTGAAAGCTTTGGGCACACAGGTTTGACCAATAAAAGATTTATTAAATTTGAGTTGTGTCGATAGGCAAGACGTCCTTGAGGCCATTAGTCCATAGCACTGAGCTTTTCGATATCTGCATATTTAGCCTTATTATCTTCTTCTGACATTTGCATATTTAATTTGTTTTAATTATTTCAATCTAAATTATAAGTTATTGATATTCATAACTTTGTTACTGTCTACAGAAATCTTATTGATGCTTTGCTATCTTTATTGTTTGCATTGCATTGCAATTTTTTGAGTACTGAACATGATTGGCACACTCAAAAAGAAGGCTTCTTCCAGAGACCTGTCTTAGATCATGGAATCAATTGACGTGGATGTGGATAACCAAATATTTCATATGGCTGTTCATATTGGGGCGCTATGTTAGTTATACAAATAATTATTGTCATTAATAATTTTATAAATGTAACTGGTTCAATTTTGCTGCGTCAAAACAAAACTGTAAATATTACTGGCTGTGAATGGTCTGTCATCTAAAATCCACATTGACTTACTAGTGGAGATCATAAACATTTAGAATAGGAGTCAGTGAGCCTTAATACCCTTCTTTTGACATACCTTCTTATTTTGTTTTCATGTGGTTTTGGATGCTCTGACTTCTAGGTGGCAGAGCCACTGAGAGCAATGGTAATGGGAGCTCCACTTGAGGATGCCCGACATCTTGCTCAACGTTACGATAGAATGAGACAAGAGGCTGAAACTCAGGTATTTTGTAATAGGATGTTCAATTTAGTTATTGGAATGTATTTTTAAAATGCTTTAGTTTCATTGAAAGTTTATATAGAAGAGTTCCACTCGTTAATGTGATGCAAAACATATTGGACTGCATTGCTGATCAACTATGTGAAGTGCCTAACAAGAAGTGTCTCCGAGCTTACTTAAAGACTTGATATCCTCCTTCTCTCAAGCTTTGTAACTTTGTGCTCTCTTAAACGTAGTCAGGCTATTGAAGTTTCCAAAAGGCAAGCTAAAGTGAGGGAAACCCCAGGCAATCCTGATCTTCCTCTCAAATTAGAAGCTGCAGAATTAAAGCTGCAAGATTTGAAGACTAACGTGGCAATATTGGGGAAGGAAGCTGCTGCAGCAATGGCTGCCGTTGAATCTCAGCAACAAAGGCTAACACTCCAGCGACTTATTGCTATGGTAGTGAAAATTTCCCTCTATTTCTGTTATGGATTTTATCTAATATGTTTTTGGATGTATTTGCCAGAAGCCATTCTGAAACTGTTATGTTATTTTTGTTATACATGAAGGTTGAAGCAGAACGTACGTATCATCAAAGAGTCCTTCAGATACTTGATCAGCTTGAAGGCGAGGTATCTAACTATGTTAGCTTGTCCTTTTGTATTATCCTGTAACTAAAGCTGATTATAATGCGATTATAATTAACTGACACCAGTGGTTTTCTATGTCAGTTTATGGTTATGATCCATGTTTCTCTGTTGCTATTGATAGATGTTATCAGAGAGACAACGGATTGAAGCAGCCCCTACCTCAAGTGTGGAGAACACCATGCCTCCACCTCCTGCATATGAACAAGTTAATGGCATATATGCTCCTGAAACGCACAATGGATCAACAGATGGCGTGGGTTATTTTTTAGGAGAGGTTGGTCGTATGTCTAGTTTGTTCCTACCTATGAATATGGTGGATAATTGTGGCACAACTTTATGATGGCTATTTGACTTGTTTTTATCCAAAACATTCTTATTTGGCCTTGTATTTCAGGTTATGCATGCATATAAAGCTGAATCTGATGTTGAGCTCAGTTTGTCAGTTGGTGATTACGTGGTGGTTCGAAAGGTTCAGAGCTTACCCTAACTAACTTTCTTAAATTAAATCTGATGTTTGACTTTGAAAACTTATCTTCTGCATTACTGTATTGAGTAGAAAAAATTATCTCTATTCTGCTTACCTTGACAGGTGACAAATAATGGCTGGGCTGAAGGGGAATGCAAAGGAAAAGCAGGATGGTTCCCTTTTGGATACGTTGAAAGAAGGCAGCGTGTTCTTGCAAGCAAGATGGCTGAAGTGTTCTGACATTTTCCGATGCTTAGCTTCTGTTTAGCGGATTTTGTATGTGCATGTTGTTAGTCCAAAAAAAAAAAAATGGAGCATGTGTTGCGGCAAATAGAAAATTACCCATCCTTTTTTGTCATATAGTTAAATATCCCTCTTTGTTCCAGTTGATATATGAACGCCTTTCATATATTATTTATTTAATTTCTTTTATTTGGTTCAAGCAAGGATGTGAACAGAACTTATTTATTTATTTTATACATGTTTATTGTGAGTGAAACAACCTTTCTGTTCAGAATTGTCAACATTTTGAGAACATTTTGTACAAATTTGACTTCAAATGAGTCAACTATGACATCAATTATAACCGTTACATTTTTGTTCTTATAGATACAGAAATAGAGGGTTAATGCAATGCAAAGATTTTCGTTCTCTCATTTTTTTTCTTAAGTTCTTCAAAGGTGGTTTTGATACGGATTAAGCTACTCCAAATTTCAATCTCATCCTCATTTAACTATGAATAAAGATGAGGATTACAATTGGTTCTGAACGCAATTGCGCTACTATGCAAATGTCAGAGTTTACAAATTTGATACCTTTGACATGAGTTTGAAACTAATTATTAAAAAAAAATCGTGATTGTGGTGGAGAACCTTGTGTTAGGGAGAGGTCTAATAAGGTGTTAAAATATATTTAAAAAGTTGTTGATGACCCAAATTCCTTTCAAATCATTACACGAGGAAATTAGAAAAAAATTCTACTCATAGAATTAACTTTACGTCACAACAATTTATGCTTTCATCAGTTTTCTTATTTGATACGAGTAGAAGAAATATAGTGGTCGGTGCCAAACATCTCGATGAAAAATTTTGCCATTAAATAGTTTGTGTCGTCCTCTCTCTCGATAGTTGTATTTATTTCTTTTAGAGCACTTGTCGATTTTTTTGATAAGAAAATTCTAATCCATAAGTTAGAGATTTGAAGTTTAGGTGACAGTAGCTTTTTGAAAACTTAAAGATTTTGCATAAGAAGTTGAGTTCCCATTTTTTGGTGGGTTGAAAATACCTAATGTTATCAATATTTCCAATCCCTTATATTGTGTACAGAGTCAGTATTTACCAGTCGCTGTAAATCTTAAGTCTTCTATCATGAAGGGCATTGAAGAATGAAAATAATCAGCATCTTTTTTAACTTTTATTTATTGGACTTTCTTGTTACGACTACCTAGAGGGATAGTTGTCATAATTATTCTGTAGATTTTTACCTATCATTGTATTCATATCATATTAGTCTTAAATGTGGTTTCCAAGCTTTTTGAAAAATTACCACACATCATAAGAGCATTTTTTCTCTACCACTTCCATTTTTGCTATGAATGGTTATCGTTTGGGTCGATCTTTCAACCTTCGGATCAATTTCTTGCTCTAAAAATTAATACATGATTCACCCTCCTTTAACCTAGCAACCTTTAGTTAAAACCAAAGGTGGGTTTTGTGCGGTCTAGATCACGACCTACAGTACAGGTGGATAAAAAGGAGAGAACCGAATGGTGGGGATGGAATTCGATTCTTATGTACCTGTAACAATGAGGTGGGTTGTGATCGCCTTTATGGTGAAATTGGTATGTAGCCTAGCTATGAAATTCTATTTTTTATAAAGATTTGGGATATTGCTCTAACTATTTTGATCTTAAGGTTGATTGAGACCTCCTAATCATAGCTCCCAATTACAAGGTCGAATTCTTGATCAAGGGATCTGGTGAGGCTGGATAGGATAACGGCATACTGGTATCTAATAATAGCGAAACCAATATCTTTTCCCAACTTTAACCCCCAAGTCTTTTGTAATATATAATTTTGCAAAAAAACTTATAATTTTCCTGACTCAAAGGTTTCCTCTTTGACAAGCTTCTATTTAAATCATGTTGGGTCCAGCTTCGTTAAATGTTTGTCTATTTCATTAAATTTGTCTTTTCACTTCACCATCTATCGATTCACGTCAACATACAAACATTAAATGTGTTGCTTCTTTGTTCAAGGTTATGCGATCGTAGCCATTCTTTATTCGTTGACCCTTTGCTGACACTTCATTTCCCAAGATTCATCATTGCCGTGTTGATGTAAAAGATTTTGAATTTTTGACCCTATGACTTTCCTTTGATCCAACAACTGGGGTCTTAATTGACCGCTCTAAAGCTTCTCACCTATTTTTATAATTAACGGCCATTTTTCTTTCATTTTTCTTACTTCTGCAAATTTTGGTGCTTGAACTCTGCTTGGTTGAGCGTTCATATTTCTCTAAAAATTTTCTATTTTCTTTAACTTCTGTGATTCCTTGAAGATTTCTTCAGAGTCACGTAAATATTTATCCCTTATTCTCTTTCATTTTCACCAAGATAATCTATTAGGTATTAGCACTCCCTTACTAGCTAGTTATGTTGCATTTAAAAATGTTTGTAGGAATGTCCTTGTGCGTTTACAAGAGATTTTAGACGTTTTGCGACGGTATCAGAGATTCTGTTTAGGCTAAGGTATTAAAGAGAACAGTGCGATTTTTCTTAGTAAATTCTACAGGTCATAAGTCTTTAAAGGGCTTTTGGATAACGGGGTCTCCAGATTAATTTGGGTTTTGCTAGTGTAATATAAATAGATTTGAACAAGAAAAATTCAAATGTTATCCTTAAGAAAAATAGTGTCGTTTAGCATTATTCTTAAGGATTTGGGATAGGAATTAATCAATATAAAGAATTAACACAGTTTTAAAACTCTCAATGTCATTCTACTAATCATCAATACAGGACATCAGACAAACATGTTTGACTCATTAGTATCTAAAGTCAACCTCGAGCTGTATCATAAAGTGCTCAAGATTCCTGAGAACATTTAACTTCGGGTTTTGGGACTTCAAGAAATCCTAAGCAAACCCCAGACAACTGAGGTGGCATTTAACGAGATGTTCTTCCTGATCGATATGCGGCTCTTACGCAACCGTATTTTGCCAACTAATTAAAGAGTTATGGAATTCTCCTATACCAAATGATTCTTAATAATTAAAGAATTTTGATGAGTCTTTACGTTTTGTGAAAGGACAATTTTAAAGATGAGCTCCCTTTTAAAAGAGAAAGCCTAGGTCTATGCATTTAAGAAAAAACCCTCTAAGAACCCTGAGTGATACTATATGCAAACCCGACCAGGAACCCCTAACCCTGTAGAACGCAATTCATCCAGACTAAAAACATAAGTAGTTTTGTTGGTGGTAGAAGGTTCGTTCAATTTGTCTCAACATTGAACTATGAATAAATTATTACTGTTCTTACTTGTTTGTTTTTGTGAGCAAGTTAGTTGTTCGTTCAGTTTGTTGAGAAAGATCATGAAGAGAGTTGAGCTCCTCGCTTAAATTGGGAGAGATCAAAAAAGATTGCTATCAGATTCTAATTTAAGAAATTCAGGGCTAATCACTATTCAGGTAAGTTCAATTGTTAGTACTATAGCTGTTTTTTTTTTTAATCTTCTTTATCCTCTTTTTCTACTACTTCTAGGAAAAACAGGTTAGTTTCAAAAGGAGATGATGCACCAGATGATGCGACTCTCTATCGGTCCTAACAAACCAAAAAAGGGATTCTCCTTCACATGAAAAGCAAAAATAAACGTCTAGATTAAACCAACATCTTGATAAATAATGAGTCTGATTGTAACAATGAACTTTCATCTTCTTTTCTAAAAGGAGCAATACTCAAGATAAGGGATAAAATATCATCCCTCAAATAAAAATTAATGAGGAGGAGGAAGAGTTTGATGTTGACGCCCGCCACAGGGTAAAAGGTAAAGGATAAATAACCTTCCGGGGAATACCAAGATAAACGGAATCACCATTCCGAGGATCATTCAGGAGGTGATGCGAAAGATTTCTAACAATTTTGCTTTTGAAATCAAGCTTACTGATATTGCTGAGGATAAGAAAAGGTATTTGGCTTGTCTCCTACCAACCATCCATATTTTGAGAATTATTAATCAACGAGGAGGTGACTCAAAAAATGGAAGCCAAATCAACGAGGCTATGGTGGTATACTGTCACATAAGTGCCCTGAGAGTAATTTTAGATCCTAAACATGCTCTTTTTCTTACATATTTTATTTTGATTCCTGACTGTCATCTTTCATATGAGACATTTATTGAGTTTGTATCAAGTGCGAAGCAAACAAAGGGCTAGAGGTGTACGCATCCAAGACTCCAAGCTGTTGATCTAGAGAAGTTGAAAAGGGATAGGATGTCATTAGGTCTCAATTGGAGAAGGACCATTACAAATAGGTTGAGAAAAGGGAAAAGCTTGAAGATTTAGCTTCATGGCTTGCATCTTCTGGATTGATGAGGTTGGCGAGATTCTCCTCCCTTTCCAACAAGGGCCTATAGCTAAATGTGTTTCGATTGTTCTAGCCATTATATAGGTAATTCCTATAAGGATAGCTTTTCATATACGTTTTTCACATATTACGTCAACTGTCAACGTTAAAAATATCTTGAATGCAAAACCTTGACATTATACAAGTTTTATTATCCTTTCTCGTTAATAGTGACTGATATTCACCCTTTTCAGTACTTATAACACAGACATAATCAAAACACTTGCCCAATTCTAACAAAAAAAAATCTAATGTTTAAATTAAAGACTTAGAGTTTAAAGGATAATAACTTTTAGAAAAAATTAAATATTTTGCATAACAAGATGAACGAAAGAAACATTTTTTTTTATTGTTGTTGTTATTGAAAGTAGCTAATGTTCTCAATATTAATGTTGATACAAGAATTGTCCGTGGACTCTCCTCGTGATCAATGTAGAATGACTCAGTTGATGAGGTATGAGGGCAAGGTAGTTGTTTATCAGATGACGATTTCTATATCAAAAAATTATTGCAAGCGTGGCTGTTTCTATCAAAGCTTCACCTCTTAAGCTTGCAAAGAAAATAAATACCTCAGAGTGACGTCAGGAGGGGTTTCCGATGGAAAAACTCCGATACCTAAGTCAGAAAAGTGGTTAAAGAAAAGGAATGTGTTTCCAACGAAAACCACAAGAAGGAACCGAAAAATGGCCTGAAAAAGAAAAAAAGTGCGTAGGAAATACCCAACGGAGATAGAGAAAAGTGTTGGTGAGGTTCTCTCAAATCCAGATTCCCAAAGTGCTATCGAGTTAGTAAGATCTCCCCAATTACAAAAGTTCCAACCCTTTTGTCGTTGAAGAAGTTTGGTTTATATAGTGCTCCTCCTCCAAATAGTGATGTGACTTGATATCGGAGAATAGGAAAGATATGATATCTAACATGGGGTAGTGTGCAGTCAATTTTCTTTCATGATGCTATCACATCTGTAGGCTTTGTAGGCCTGTCACCATCCCATCGCTTGAAAAATGGTTAAAGGATGGGACGGGTGCTTTTAGTGGACTAGTTATCATCAATCATTCCCATTTTTTAAGTGGGAAGGATACATGTCCATTGATACTCTAATCAGGGATTGCCTGAGAGCCAGCAACAAGGGAACTCCTAACCTGGGGCAATTTTTCCTAGGAAGCTATTCTGATTCCTGAGTCGACGGATGACCGCAAACTTCAACTTTCGGATGCCTGAGACGCTGATGATTCTCCTAGGAAGTAGGTTTCCTGGGATGGATATCATCAGGGATAATGGAATCCTTGAGCTGGGTGACACCTGGAATGAAATGCCCCTGAGATAGAGACTTTCTAAATTCGTCTGACCTCCTGTCACGTGTCTTACTGACGTATATCTAATTCTTGCTTAGAACGGTGGAATCCCTAAATCGACGGATAACTAAAAAGGTGAAATCACTGAGTCGAGGTGCCTAAGACGGAGTACACCTGAGAAGAGAGTACCCTAGGATTACACTGGGCCTCCTGCCACGTGTCTTGCTGGTTAAGTGTCCACGTGTTACCTTCGTATTTTTCCCTAAACATCCAATCCCGTAATTATGAGTCTCACACCAAAAAATCATGCCTGAGACGAATTTTTCCAGGGGGAGGGAAATGGCTCAAGGGTTTTTTAGTTGACTAGTAGCATAGTCAACCATTGAGATGATTGACGTGTTGTGGAAGCTTCCTGATCACTTACATCTTTTCTCTTTCCTCTAACAACTCTATTAGCTTGTTGCTAACGTGTCTTGCCTGGGTATCCGTTCCATCTGCATTAATTATCCCTTATCAGGAGTCATGTCACAACTGTCAATAGCTGTCTCTGAAGAGACGGCTCCTCGATCGCTGGACAGATTTTAAACACTAGATTGGGGACCCGTCACATATTGAATTATTATTGGGGGATGTGACGATTTTTTGATCTTTGAGCGGTATTAATAAACTGGACACGTGGCAACTTCCTAGTCGTTTAGATCTATGGTGGGGATTGCTCCTCCTTTTCCATAAATACCCCCTTCCTTCACCTGTCATTTTTACGAAATTTGACTCTCTCTTAATACTTCTCTCTAATTTCTTTGTGCTTTTACTGTTTTTCTGTTTTTTGTATGTTTTTTGTTACAGGGGTTTGCTGAATTTCTTCACAAATGATGGCCAACAAAGGAAGCTCAAAAGATACTGCTCGTTGGAAGGAGTCCTCCTATTTCCCACCTCTACTCATGAGAGAAGGGATGATGGAAGGAACACCATCGTACAGGCTAGGGCCAGGGGACCCAACGAAGCAAATTGGTTCCCCTCCACCATCACTGAGGAGGATATTCAGACCTATCACCTGCTGTATGAGGTACCAGCTGATGTTCAGCTCAGGGTCTCCAGGGATGAAGAAATCTCGAGTGCCCTGGGACCAGGGGAAGTAGCCTTTAATGAAGAGCATTTATTGTTCGGGTTCAGATTCCCCTTATAGCGCTACTTCGTTTAGATGTTCGAGGCATTCAAGATTCTCCCCTACTAGCTGACCTTGAACAGCTTGAGCGTCTTGGGAGGCCTTTTTATACTGAAAGCTGAGGCCAAGTCTCCTGCCCCCACCCCAGATGAGGTGATGTATTTTTACACCCTCAAGAAGAATACCAGCCAGTATCCCGGGTGGTACTATCTGTAAATCCGCCTTGGGTACCAGTCAAAATTGAAGGGTAGTTGATCTCAATTAGATTTTGTACCCAAGTATAGGTAGTCTTGTTGTAGTATAGTCCGGTGAGTCCAAGTGTCGTATCC
>JAVXUL010095815.1:0-21142 GCA_035590515.1 Trichilia minutiflora | reverse complement strand
TTTTTAAAAATCTCTTTTTTATTCATAAATTGAAAAAGACTTTTTTGTAAAAAGTCTTTTTATTTAAATGTGTTTGGTACAGCTTTTGACAAAAAGAGATTGAGAAGCAATAAAAAAGCTGGGCCAAACAGGCACTAAGTCGTCATCATCACTTAAATATTGCATATGGAATAATGACATTTGAGTCCCTATCTCTTTATAATTTTACAACTAAGAATATATTTTATTTATTTATCCTATATAAATCCATAAGGTAGTGAAGTTTAGACATTTTATATAACAGCATGTAGAGTGAATCTTAGCCATCCGGACACATATTCACTAAAATCATGTTATGTTATGAGATTGACATTTTTTTTTCCCTAGTATGTAAAATACGTTAAAGAATATTTTAGTCATTTCACTAGGGTAGGGGTTTACTTGATAATACATACAAATTATGCCTTTATTCGTGAAAATGTAAACATAAATGACCTAATTGTTATTACTTCATAGATATTTGGCGATTAAACTGGATTGGAAGACAAAATTTTAAATCATTGTGATGATTCTGCAAGTCCATGTGTTAATTTGTAATAGATTCTATAATTATTTACAATTTTTTTATCCAGTAGGAAACACTAACTCCTAAGTGGTTAAATAATGACATTAAGTTGAATATGAGATTAATATTAAATACAGTCATTTAATGTGTCTAAGGATAACTTAATATTGGAGTGCAGTGTTAAACTATGGTATCCAATCAAATACAAAATCATCATCAGATATAATTGTTCAACATATTTAAGTATGACCTAACATTGAGATACAAAAATTGACTAAAATCCTCTACCTACCCAAACTTTTAGAAATACATCATTTGAATTTAAATATAAAACCAACATACAATCGTCTAATATATTCTTATTTATCAAATCATATCCTTTGAATTTTTATAATACTAATGAGTGTTTTTATAATACTTATTAAAAATTTTATATTTGTTATTTATAATATTTTTTATTTAATATAATAATTAAAGATGAATTTTAATAATTAAAAAATATAACTTACCAAATATAAAAAGTTTAACAAATACTTTAAGGGTATTCATTATTTAAAAAATATGTAATATGATGTTGAGTGGTTATGGATAACTATTATCTTTTATTAGAAACTAATCATAGAGTTTTTAGATTATATGTCACCAAAAATGCTAATGGTTCTAATAATTAATATTTAGCTATTTTGGGTTATCCACATTTTTAATTAAAAATAATATATATTCACTTTATTTCCTTACTAGCCTAAGTCTTGGCTAATTAAAATATTTCTTTGACATTAATATTAAATTTCAATTAATATAATAATTAGTATTTATTAATTACAATAATTTTTTTTTGTTTTTGATAATAAATAATTTTATTTTATAATAGTTATAAATTAAATTAAAATTAAAAATATTCAATTATATTTGACCGAAGAATTTGTCAAGTTATTTCACGTGCTACCTGACATCACCTATTTCATAACAAAAAAAAAATGTAACAACTCTAAGGTCATAACAAAATATTATGGCAATCAATTTAGTAACATAATATCAGAAAAACAAAATAAATAAATAAAAGATAATAAAAAATATCACATTTCGATTCTAGGAATTAGATCACATGACAATCACTATGAATCTCATAAATGTATCCCATTAATTAGAACACATCTCGAGGATATGTAAGCTTTTAAAATTCTCACATTTATAAAAATATATGCAATTGAACTCATCATTTTCAATTTAAAGTACAATTCAATAATATCATTCGATCTCTAACTGCTAAATCGAATCATAAAATCAAGCATTAATATTACAATCCAATGATTTAAAATCGAAAATATATTATACAATACAAAATCAAGTCATAATACACTCGACTGAGTCAAATACATAAAATAAATCTATTCAATAGAAATTAATTTTAAATTTCAGTGGACCAATTAATTATATAAATATAACTGAATTGAATACCTGAGAATACAATAAAGTCTGCAAGAAAATTAATAAGGCTTGCGGTCGAATTATCCTAACATTAAATATGGGAAAAAAGGGTAAGTATTTAAAATGCCCAGTGAATAGATAGTAATAAAATACAATATTTTAAATAGACATATGCATTCATTGTATCTATGAGGTATAAAAAAATAATGTCATTTTAAATCAATATATAATTATTTCATCAAAAATACTAGTGCGGTAAAATATTATCCAATCATTTATCAAATCAATTTCAAAGAAAATCAAGTAAATCGAGTATATTAGATTTCATTTATCTCGATTGGTTATAGGATATCATTAACTCATACGGATGTATGCGTATATATATGTGCGTGTGCACGCGCGTTCGCTATACTATGCTAAGTGTATTGAGTCTATTGGATTTTCTTCCACCTTAATTAGCTGTAGAATACCCTCACTCTCAATACAAGGCTTCATCCACCTCAATTGATTGTAAGATTCTCTCAATCTTAATACAAAGTTTCTTCTACTTCAATTGACTATAGATATCCTCAATTTAAATCAACAACTAGTTTTCACAGTCAAAATCAAAATCAAAATCATGTAACACTACTTCTTAGGCCATATCCATAGAAAACAATAAAATTTGTATATTTTAGTAAAACGTTAGGCCTCAAATACATCATACTCAAATAATGAAATCAATATTCATAATATAGTGGTCTAATAGACTTCATAAAATCATATCACAACATTAAAGAGATATAATCACAACTACCTCCAGCCTCAATATAACGTAAAACTCATAATCAACATGTGGCCTCAGATGCATATATAAATAATGTTGAAATCAAAATAGGATTATCTAAATCTATCACACATAAGGAAACCTCCTCCTAGTTTTCACACAACCACAATATTATTGCCTCCTAAGGTCAAACATTTCATATCAAAATATCTCTATCACACTAATACGTAAAACATGCAAGTTTTTGTAAATGGCTTTATAAGAAAACTAAAAGAGATTGAAAACAAATCCATTCACAACATGCAATGGGGAGCTACTCTTTTTATGGCCTCCTTGTAACATAGATTTTTGAACTATGTCATCCGCGCCTATAACAAACATATATATAAAATTAAAACTATTTCTCATAAATATCATATATTATGCATGAAAGATGCATGTGAATGTCTTGTTTGATATAAAACTGAAAATTATCATTCTTTTAGTTTTTCATTCAATTCATATATAATTTCTTTACAAACTCATAACGAATTCTTTTATTTTACTCAATTATCCTAATTCTATTTTATTTTATCAAGATTATATCAAATCATGAATTGTACAGTAAAGTTTATGCTTACAGTAATCAGATTTATTGTTCTTTGCACCTAACTTTCTAATTTCGCAATACCAACAATCTAAATATACAAGTTCTACACTCTAAATAATATAGTGAAACTCGAATTTCTATTAATAAAAATAAGTTTAACGAAGAAACAGTAAACTCTAACATTTTAATTCTTTGATTAATCTTAAAATTGAGGATATAAATTGTTTATAAACTTACTCAAAAAGTCAAATTCAACTCTAGGAAGCTTTGTTGGCTTTAAAGTGATAAAACACCAAAATCATAAATAGTAATCAAACATCTCTCTTATTCTCTTAGTCGATTCCTCTATCAAATCGATAAAATAATGCTCATAAGTTATAGCGGATATTTAACATCAGTGTTTTACAGCAAAAAACGGAATTTAATCAATAGATTTTTGAAGAAATTAGAAAGAAAAGGAAATGAGAATGTTTTGTGAACTATCAAGGGAGAAAGAAATACAGACCACCAAAAATGAGGGATTTAGCTCCTGTTCTTCTTATAAATGTATATATGGATTGAGAAATGACAAGTTTAGTCTTGAAATCAAGAAAAGAATAGATGAGAAACATGAAGTATAGACAAAATGATATTTTCCTATTTCAAAAATCTTTTTCAACGTGATTTTTCATCAACAGGTATTGTGCGTCTTGAAAAATGGACAAAAGTATCGATACATTTTAAAAAATGGATAAAGATATGATATGTTTTGAAAAAATAGATAAATGTATCGACACGTTTTGAAAAATAGGCAAACATATTGATACCCTACTTAAAATATTGAAAATTTAGCTCCAAGTTTCGGAACCTTTATGAAAGGTATTGAAATAATAAATATTGTTTAGGTCTCTCAATGAATATTACTTTTATAAAAAAAATATCACTTAGATCTCTCACTTTTGACGCTATTTTTTCCTTTATCTAGAGTCTGATTTTATTTTCGTTTCCTTTTATACACTTCTCTTTATGCCTTTTTTCACTATACACAAACTTTGTATCAAAACACTACCCTGATCAACTGAATTTAAGTTAGAAGTTTGGGTATCTACTCAAGAAATTCTTATGAAATCTGATAATAACCTAATCTATTCTAGATTTCGATTCTCTCTCCTATGACTTTAGATTTAATTTAAATTTAATTCTATAAAATCTTTATTTTGTCCTCTTTTATAGAAAACAAACAACTCATTAATTGTATTTTTTAATCATCAAAAATTTATATTTAAAGTTTAAGTATGCAAGAGAAAACTAATACAAATTTTTCTAAAACTCAATTAAAACTCTATTAAACATTAATACGAATTTATTTAACTAATATTAAATCTCGAATGTATACTTTAGAATATAACAAAAATATCCTTAAGTCAAAATTACTGGGTTTACAAACCCCCCATAAATGTGTGTGCGTTTTATCATATTTTTTATTTTTTTAAAAATTATTAAAATGTTTAATACTACTTATAAATACATTTTGAAATATTTTATAAATTATTTAAAATTCAAGTGAATAGTTAAAATAAAAAATAAGATTAGAGATACAAATTCTTATATATATTAATGTGGTAAAGTCATATTATTGTTATATATCTCATAATTTTTTTTTAATACTGTATAGATTTTTAATTTGATCTCAATTGGTTATTGAAAATATTAAGGATAAAAATGATATAATAGTTAATCTCTAGCATTATAGATAATAAAAATTAGTAAATATATGTGTGATAACATCAAGTTGTATTTTAAAAAAAATGTAAAATTTAATTTTAATATTTTTATTTATCAAGATAGAATAATAATTAATACTTTGACCCATAAATTAATTTAATTAATCTAAACTTTTTAAGAAAAATATTAAATATAATTCTATTTTTCATTTAAAAATATTTTAATTTTATTATTTCCAATATTACTGATGGAAGAGTAAAATATAATAGTATAACATCTTTAATAATTATTTTAGGTTTATATAGTATTTAATTCTTTTACAACTCATATTTAATGTTACACATTGATTTCCAATACAAAGAAAATACCTAAAAGTTGTTTTTTAACCTAAAATTAAGAAGGGTAAAACTAATTTTCAATATTTGGAGCCTTATGAAGAACATAATATTATAACCCCTTTCAATATTTTGGAAAAACAATAATAATATTAACACTTATTTACTTGAAGTTGATATAGTCAATTAATTTGATCAAAATTTTCTGATACGATAATAAATAATATTAGAGATATAAATGTTATATATAAACTAACACTAATTTATATAAAAAAATTTATATTCTTAACAATATTTATTTTGTAATATTATCAATATTCTAATATGAAAAATAAAATTTGATTATTTGTTAAATAGTGACTAATTTTTTGTCTTTAAAAATAAATAATCCTATTTATATAAACTCATTTATGCAAATTAAAGTGGATAATATGATTCAAATAATTAAAAAATATATACAGTGTCTCTTTCAGTTATATTTCATTATAATAATTATATGCATAAATTTATCTATTTAACATTACCTTTTTTGAAAAAAAAAAAAAAAAAATCTCAAATCAAAATTATCATAGAAGAACACAGGGGTAGATGAATGATGATGGAGAATGTAGTTAAGTGATAATTAGGGGTGGGAAAAAAATTGGATATTCGAAAATCAGATCGGCCTAATCGGCTCGATCTGGGTTTCCTTTCAAGAATAAAAATGAAATTCTTTTTTCTTTTTTTCAGTTAAATTGATAATAAAATTTTAAAAATTGAGAACACATGTCACATTTTTATTAGTTATTTTTTTATTTTTTAAAATTTTGATCTACCCCAATTTGAGATTTGATTTTTTTTTTTAAACTGATTTAATACCGAAAATTTCATTGTTGATTTTTTGGATCTAGATCGATTTAAAAAAAAGAATAGTCTGAGACCACCATGCTCACCGCCTAGTGCTAATTGCCTAATATATATATTTTTTATTTTTTATTTTGATTAATGTAGCTAACTACAACCTTACTTGATAACAATGATTGGCTCAAGATTTTGCAAAGCATTCATCACAGTACTTTCTTGCTTTTGTGTGCTTTGATTGGTTGAATGAAATGATAAGAGGGCTAGCTTTGCTTCCAATCCAAACTCCCTGCATTAATAGTTAGTGGTACCAACACGATATTTTATCACATCACTATCAATATATATTAGTAGGTACTAATTTTTTTAATTACTTTTGTAATGATTAAAAATAATTGTGATTTTATGATTATTTAGAATTTAAATTTTTTTCTTTGCTTTGTAGGAAAATTGTATTCTTCAACCAAGTTGGAGGTCCAATTATTGTTTTCTTTTTTAAGGAAAGTTAGATACTTTGAACAAAAATAACTTTGATTTTATTCTTAATCAATTAACTTTTTACTTATCTTAAAATTTAATATTTTATATATTTTTAGATAATTCAAAATATTTAGATTTTATTCGAATTAATAGATTTTATCTGACTAATTTTAGGGAATACTATCTAAACATATTACCATTTAGATATTCCGTTTAAATTATTATATACTTAAACATTCCATTCAAATCATGAGATGTTTAAATTTTAAGTGGTTAGTTTTAATCGAATTCATAACGTTCATCCAAAACACATATCTCAAATTTAATTCATCACTATCATACTATACTTATAGATGATGATATTTTATACTTTAAAAACCTATCCAACTAAACGGATTAACCCTAAAACTAGAACAAAATTCAACTAGAAGGAAATAGAATAATCCTATTACTTCTTACCACCGTCATATAATATCAAAACAATTTTGACTGTTGTGTTAATTTTTGTCGCTTTTACACACACACTTGCAATTTTATTTCATTAAATTAAGAACTTAAACCCAACTAACAATAATTAATTGTGATTTTTATTTTGTTTTAAGTAAATTTTATTTTAATAATAGATATATTATAAATTTATTATATTATTGTAAGTTGTAAAGTGTATGAAAAATAGAAAGAAAAATAAAAAAAATTTGGACAACCATTTATGCTTTATTAATATGTATTAAAAGTATTCGACAAAATACCTTTATGAAAACAAAAAATTCATTGTATACAAGCATCGTACCAAGATTTTAGCATAATATTTTAAACATATTTTAATTTTAAAAAATTTTAGATATTAAATAGCAAAAAAAAAAAAAAATTGAATGCTAACACAAGAGTGTAAGTGACATTCATGACAAGTAGCTATAGTTAGCCATTTGTAATATAAATGGGATACGTAGAAAACAGTATATTCAGTTAGTATCTCTCAAAAATTAATTAAACGAAATTCGTCTATTAGAATGAAGTCCGGATACTCTAAATTATTTAAAAAAAAGATACGGTACACATATATAAAATGTAACTATTTTTATTTTTTGTCAAATACATATTTTTTATTTTTTACAAAATTTTATTAATTAAAATAATTTATTTATTTTTATAATATTAATTATGATATTCTCTTAGTTATAATTATTAAAAAAGTTAAATGTATTAAATTATATTTATTTTTATCTCAATTCATGATTAAACTTGTTGAAAAAATTAATTTTACGAAAAAAAATTCATAGCGTAAAGAAAAGTTTTTTTTTATGTAAAAGTGCTTATATTTTTCTCTAAAAAAAAAAAGTAACTATCATTCGCATAATTTCATCTTCTTTTATATACATTTAATAGAATTTAAGAAGGATTTAAATGAGCAAACAAAGAGATTGTAGACGAATTGGCTCACTTACTAACTTAGAAAAGCGCATATCTAATTATGTTATCATAATTTATCTTATTTTCCAAATTAACTCTTATATATTCTATTAAAAGCTCATAGTTATATTTTAGTTATCCATGTTAATAAAATAAAACTTATTTAATTAAATTTGAATTTGGTTTTAGAAAAAATATAGCCACTTAATTGACTCTCTATTTAATGTCTATAATTAAAAAAATATGACTAACTATTATTTTGAATTAAAAACAAATAATATGACTAAATATTGTGTTTCCTATATTTTAATAATCTTAAGCTCATAGTTTATCTCGTCATTGGAAAATTTTCATATTGAGAAAATATATCATTTTAAGAATTAATTTGAATTAGTAAAATAAAATTTGATTATTTGTTAAATAGTGACTAATTTTTTGTCTTTAAAAAGAAATAATTAAAAAGAAATAACACTGTTGATGTTGGAAATTGATTCTTCTTCCTCGACCTTCTGCACCAACTTCTTCTTTTTCTTTTATAGTGGATCTTCTGCAAAACACAGAAATCCTTAAGGGTAAAAGTCGGTGTCCTGAGACGAAAATCCTCCGATGTTTAAATTAGTAAGGATTTTGTTTGTGTGTAAGAGTTGAGAGAAATCAAGAGAGAGAGTGAGAATGAGAGAGTATGAATGAGAGTGTGTGTTCTCTGTGTGTTAAGGTTCGAATATTCGTTATCAGTGAATGAAATGAACCTCTCCCTTTATTCTTGGAATTTGTCAACTTTTAATCATTTGTAAGCATAACCGTATATACGTGTCACTCCCTTATTCGTTTCATATGAAAGTTTGTTACGAGAATCACGGGTCGTGGGTGTCATAAGGTCCGTACTTGTCCACATGTATAAGTGAATATTTTAGAAGAGTAATGGGGTCAGACCACTTATTCTGGGACGTCTAAGATTTCAAGCAATGATGTGCCGAGAGATCCCAGGTCTCGGATACTAATATATATATATCATAAGACTTTTCGAAGAGTATCAGGTCTCGGATGAGCTTGACAAATGATGGGCCTAAGTCTTTGCATTGACCAAGAGAACCCAGGTCTTGGATGATGACATCACTATAATCTGGTCTCAAAAAATAAACACCTCTGGACCAATGGGCCTGAGCCTTTGGATTGGACTCTCCGTAAACTATTCAAACATCGAGCCTCCTAGTTTTTAATTAAAAATTTAAGAATTTATTGCACAACTGTCACATTAAATGCACCTCTTCGTATGCCGTCCTTTTTTGAAATTACTCGGAAAGACACAACCATCATTCTACATGGCAATTTTCTATTAGCCTCTCCGACTGAAAAGACCAAATTTACAGGGACCTCATCAATTCGCCTGACGAGATGGGCCCTACTGATTTCAAATTTGACGTGACCTGGCAAGCCCCTGTCCATTTGATTCAGTTTGGGGATTAGGGTTTTCCCACCTTCACATCTTCTTCCGATCTTACTATAAATACAACAGCTTTCTATTTTGATTCCCTTTTCTTCTCCTTTTCCCTTCAACGAAGAATCATCTCAAAATTCCTCTCCATTCTCAGCAATCCTCGATATTCAACTTTCAATCATCCTCATTTCGAGCTTCATCCGTGCTTCTCTCCTCATAATACTTGGTGAGTTTTAGTATTAAAATTTGTTTCTTTATCTCTATATCTATATCTATCTATCTATCTATCTATCTATCTATCTATCTATATATATATATATATATATATATATATAGGAGTGTGTGTGTGTGTGTGTGTTAGAAATAAATAACATCCAAGAATCATAGATTTATAGGAGGATAATTCCAGATAAGAAATGATTATAAGGAAGAAATAAAACATAGCCCATTTTTAATTTTGAGTATTTAGTTATAGTGATCACATATAGTGCCTCTGAGATGTTGATGATCCCACAGTAGCCTCATTAATTCTTTCCCTACGTTTTCTGGACAAAAATGATTTTTGTTTCTAACTTTTGTTCTTTTACACTCGAGGCTGCACTTGGTGGAGATGACTCAGGAAGAGGTTTGGCGTTGGTGGTTGGTCCATCACCGATTTCAGAGGCTAGGTCCCCTTATGAACACAACTAGTTTATGTCCACAGTGTTAGAAACTGATCTAGAAGCCTACATATCTTGTTTTGAAATATCTGAAAACGTTTATCTCCGAGCCCTTGAAGCCAATAAAAAACCCAGTTCTGAGGGTGAAATTGCCTTTAACGAGGAATTGTTTTACTTAGGGGTTAGATTACCCCTGTAGAGGTATTTTTCTAAGATCTTTGCCTCATTCAGAATAGCACCCTACTAACTTAATTTGAATAGCTGAAGGGCATTATCAGGTTTATATGTATTGTAGAGTTAAATAACTGATTTCTCACCATCTTTAAAAGACATAAAACATTTATTCGTCCTCAAGAAGAATCTCGAGAAGAATCCTGGGTAGAATTACCTTCAGATAAGGCCTCAAAAACTAAACCCGATCAAAGAAAATCCCACTTGTAATAAAGACTGAAAGAACAAATGGTTCTTCGTAAGTAGTAATTGAAAATCAGAACCAGACATTTCATCTCAAGGATCATTGATGACTCTTTAGTGTGGGTAGGAGAGAGAAAACTAAGCCCTCGTAGCCTGAAAATTATTAGAATAACAAGGTCTCAGTCACACAATCAGAAAATTTTGCTTTCTAATATAAACATGTTCGTCTCAGGTCTAATCAAACATACTCGCAATAAGAAGTTTGTTAATCTTCAAAAGATGAATTGTACCCCGAGGAATTGTCAATTTCCTTTTACCTTGAGTGATTCAATAACATATACATGTATGTTTTACTGATTAATTCCTTGTTTTTATTACAGGATCAATAGCTTTAAAAAAACTTTCTGAAAATCCCCTTATTGTCGGGGGTTAATTGACAAGAAAAAGAAAATAACCCGAGATCTCTGCCAATCCCCCTCAAAATAAGGGGAAAGGAAAATAGGTAGTAAGGGCAAGGGGCCTCATCCTGAAAAGGAGATAAGACCCAGAAATCATCTCGGATATGAAGACTGAGACCTTCCCCTTACCCTAGATAAAGGATAAGGGGAAAAGGGTGGTGAACGAACCTACCCCAGTTGGGATGGAGCCCAAGAAAAGAAGAACGGGAGTAGTTATTACCTCAAAACCTACCTCTGGAGATAATCTCTTTCGATCAGTGGATGCCCTCAAGCTCCGATCGAATGACATCCCGGAGAAGAAAAGGCAATATTATGCTCATCTAACAAAGCTAATGAGTGATGCAGGAAAACACATCTCTCTGGGTGTTTGCCAGAGATTGGATTCATAATGACGCCTTTCATAGATCTTGAAAGGTTCATTTTTGTTTATGTTGTCCATTTTCTTCACTGGAGGTTCCCTTGTAGCATTTTCTTTTCCCTTTTCAGCTGCTGTGTACTTCCTCTTCGAAATTACTTCTCTTCTTCCATCATTATTTTTTGTGACTTTGTTTGGTCGTAGGGTGTTGCTTTCTACAGCTTTAACTGGCATTCCTGGATTCAATGACCTCATCCTCAGGACCTTTTTCATTTCTTCTATCTTCTGGATCAGCGTTTGTATTTACTGATCTTTTTTAGCACATAGTTGTTTACTATTCTGAAGCTACTGTAACAATCAGGCCATTTCATCTATTTCTCTCGCATGTTGCATCTTGCGAGGAGGAGTGGCCCTAGATTTAGATCTAGAGCCTTCAAGTCTTGGAATCTCCTGCAACAAATTTTGAGTTTCATTTACTATCGTGGTCATGTAAATGGAGTTCTTTTCTGGCTGTCTCCGTTTTGATACATGGCTCTACATTGGATAAGCTCTTACTGTTGTCATCTTCAAGGAAATTGGTGGTTCACTAGCTTTTTGTTCAATTCTCCACAAATGACACCAAAATGTTGATGTTGGAAATTTGTTCTTCTTCCCTAACCTCATGTACCAACTTCTTCTTTTTCTTCTAAAGTGGATCTTCTGGAAAACACAGAAATACTTGGGGATAAAAGTCAGTGTCCCGACGAAAATTCTTCGATGCTTAAGTCAATAAGGATTTTATTTTTGTGTGAGAGTTGAGAGAATCAGAGAAATCGAGAGAGAGAATGTGAGAATGAGAGAGTAGGAATGAGAGTGTGTGTTCTCTATGCGTCAAGGTTAGAATATTCATTACCAGTGAAAGAAATGAACATCTCTCTTTATTTCCAGAATCTGTCATCTTTTAATCATTTACAGGCATAACAATATAACGTATCACTCCCTTATTGGCTTCCTCTGAAAGTTTGTTACGAGAATTACGGGACGTGGGTGTCATGAGGTCCATACTTCTCCATGTGTACAGGTAAATATTCTAGAGGAGTAACGGGGTTAGACCACCTATTCTGGGACGTCTAAGGTTTCAAGCAATGATGTGCCGAGAGGTCCAGGTCTCGGGTACTAGTATGTATATATCATAAGACTTTCCGAAAAATACTAGGTCTCGGATGAGCTTATCAAATGATAGGCTTAAGTCTTTGAACTGATCAAGAGAACCCAGATCTCGAATGATGGCTTTACTATAATCTAATCTCGAAAAATAAATACCTCTAAGGCAATGGACTTAGATCTTTATACTGGATTCTCCGTAAACTATCCAAACAAATACTATTTATATAAACTCATTTATGGAAATTGAAGTAGATAATATGATCCAAATAATTAAAAAATATATATAATATCTCTTTCAATTATATTTCATTATAATAATTAGGGGTGGCAAAAAAATTAGATTTTTAAAAGTCAGCTCGACCTAATTGACTCGCTTTGAGTTTATTCGAGAATAAAAATGAATTTTTTTTTACGTTAAATAGATATTAAAATTTTAAAAATTAAGGACACATATAACGTATTTATTAGTTTTTTTTTTATTTTGATCTAAACCAATTCGAGATTTGATTTTTTTTTAAATTGATTTAGTAACAAAATTTTATTCCTGATATTTTGGATCTAGGTTGATTTTAAAAAAATTAGTCTGAGCCCACTGTACTCACCCCCTAGCGCCAATTGCCTAATATATATATATATATATGGGGGAATGACAAATTCCCCTCTATAACTTTTGAAAAAGTCACATACCCCTCTATGGGGTATGTGATAAAATCACAGCCATCCATTACATAAAATGAATAACTGTGATTTTACCACATACCCTATAGAAAGATATGTGACTTTTCTGCAAATCATAGGGGGAATCTGTCATTTCCCTGTATATATATATATATATGTTATTTTGGTTAATGTAGCTAACAAGCACCGTACTTGATAACAATGATTGGTTCAAGAATTTTGCAAAGCATCCATCCTATACTTTCGTTTTGAGAAATTTAAATCACAGTACTTTCTTGCTTTTGTGTTTTGATTGGTTCAATGAAATGATAAGAGGGCTAGCTTTGCTTCCAATCCAAAGTCCCAGCATTAATACTTAGCGGTACCAACATGATATTTTATCACATCACTATCAATATATATTAGTAGGCACTAATTTTTTTTCATTACTTTTGTAATGATTAAAAATAATTGTGATTTTCTGAATATTTAGAATTTAACCTTTTTTTTTAATTTGTTGGACGTCCAATTATTGTTTTAACAACTTTCACTTTTTTATAAGGAAAGTTTAGATATTTAGAATGAAAATAATTTTGATTTTATCGTTAATCAATTAATTTTTATTTATCTCAAAATTTAAAATTTTATATTTTTTTAAATAATTTAGAATAGCTGAATTTTATTTGAATTAACAGTTTTTGTTCAATTAATTTTTTAAAGATACTAATTGAGTATATTATTATTTAAATATTCTGTTTAAATCATGACTAATTAATTAAGATCAAACTCAAGATATACGTTCAAATCATATATCTTAAATTCAGCCTATCATTATAAAATTATACTTATAAATAATAATATTTTATATTTTAAAAACCTATCCAATTAAGCGAATTTACCCTAAAACTAGAACAAAATTCAATTAAAAGGAAATAGTATAATCCTAATACTTGTTAGCACAGTCATACAATATCAAAACAATTTTGACTCTTATGTTATTTTTTGTCCCTTTTATACACACTTCCAATTTTATTTCATTAAATTAAGAACTTAAAACCCAATTAACAATAACTAATTGTGATTTTTATTTTGTTTTAAGTAAATTTTATTTTAATGATGAATATATTATAAATTTATTATATTATTGTAACGTGTATGAAAAATAAAAAAAAAAATTGGATGACTATTTATGCTTTATTAATATGAATTAAAAGTGATTGGGAAAAATTGACGAAACACAAGGAAGCCTCTCGGGTAAACACATGAAGTCTCTCAAATCTCTCGGGAATCTCGACACACCTCTTGGGTATTTTTCTCCCAGAGAGTCCCAACACACCTCTCGGATATCTACATCCCAAGGAATCCCAACATACTTTCTGGGTATCTAACTCTCAGGTATTCCCGACACACCTTCCGGGTATCTTCCTCCTAGAGAATCTCGACACACCTCCTGGACATCTATCTCCCAGAGAGTCCGAACACATCTCCTGGGTATCTATCTTCCGGGGACTCCCGACACCCCTATCAGGTGTTCACTTTTTAGAAACCTCGCCACCCCTCTCAGGTGCGTTGCCAAACAGGTATTAAAAACGAGAATGATTAAAAAACATCCAAGATTACGCATTAAAAGGCATCACCTTGCCAACGAAGATCAACGATCCCATCTCCCAGCTAGACTCTGATGATGTGATGTTGGCAAGACCTAAAACTTTTAAATCTGTCAACGCAATCATTTATGAAAGGTGGCTGCCACACTGCCTAAGGAAAAGAGTCCTATTATTTCCGTTCTTTAATGATAAATCACATCAATCAACTCCCAAAAACTCTATAAAAAGAGGTCACCAGAACATTAAAAGATAATGAACTGCTTCTTATTATCTTAGAGAACTCAACTTCTACTTTCGTTGATTTTACATACACCAAAGTTTCTCCTTTTCTTTCACTGACTTGAGTATCGGAGTTTTTCCATCGAAAAATCTACTCAATGTCACTCCAAGTGTATTACATTTTTACAAGGTTTAAGAGGTGAAGTTTTGTCAATGCTAAGTTTGTCCCTTTGCCAATCTTCGGTAAAAATTTATATCGCTCCTAATTGAATTGCTCTTTCACCTTATTCACTGGGTTATTCCTCGTTGATTGTAAGAAAATCATCGGAGATTTTCACCATTTAATGAGTAAGGATTTTCGAATATTTCTTGCACCAACAAAAAGTATTAGACAAAATGCCTATACGAAAACAAAAATTTCATTGTATACAAGCATCATACCAAGATTTTAGCATAATATTTTAAACATATTTTAATTAAAAAAATAGATATGAAATTGCAAAAAAAATTGAATGAAAACGCAAGAGTGTAAGTGACATACCGGACAAGTAGCTATCGTCAGCCATTTAGAGTCAGCACACATGCTCGGCGTCGACGTTAAGGTGGATATCGCCAAGCTATGTGCACTTGCACCCACACACATGGATTGGGTTGGCTCATTGGCTCCCACACGATAAGTCACGAGAATTCGAATTTTAAAATGCTTTCGAGATAATTTGGTAATTTTGGTTCATGTTGTTGTCTTTCATTTTTTTATGATGAATCTAACAATATTAAAATTTTAATAATACAACCTTTTAATTAAAAGTTACACTCAATTTTACATATAAAAATTAAAAGTATCTTTATTTTTTTTCTTCGCGAATTTTAATATTAATGGATACTCTGATTTATCATAGTTATAATTACTAACTTCAATAAAATGAACATTTCCTCATGTTCAAAACAACCTGTCAGGATTCTCTGATATTGTTGAAGCTAATCCAATCACTTACATTCCACAATTGCGATATTTGGGATTGCATTTTCCATACCCAATCTTATTCATCAATGTCAACAAATCACCCTCTTACATGTGAACTTGAATGCTTTGTTCTTACTGTTAACTTCAGGTAGTAGCACTGGATGGAAAAGTTAATATGAAGCAGTTGAATTTGAATGTGTGTTTATGTATGCAGATGCAATTTTGTTGATGAAAAGGACAATGAGAGAAGTATGTATATAAGCGCACCATTTCCATCCTCTCAAATATGAAAGAAACATACATATTTCCTCAGTTTAATGACCGTTGCACAACGGTCATTTTCTTCAGGGGCATCACCGTCGTTTCACTTGTGTATTTAAGCAATTTCAGGGTCATAACTGTCATTATAACATCTTTTCATGTGTGAGTTTAAAAATGTTATTTAATTTTTTTTTTCTAATAGATTGGTGGACGGACATGAGTGAAATGTAGTTCATTTAAGGTGTTTTCAATACTTGGACTGAATTGTTACATCAAAATAGATTTTGTACCATATTGAGATACAAGCAATATCAATGTACTGGAATGAAAATATCATTTTTTTCAATTGCAATAAGTATCGATGTCATATTTATTCAAAACAAAGACAGGAGTCAAGATTTTATATTAGATCGGGCTAAAAAAAAAAATATTATATATAATTTTATAAATTATTATAATAAAATAAATGTTCTTAAGTTGTATACTATTAAATTTTCAAAAATTAATGATTATTTAATATATTCTTCTAAAAAAAATATATCAAGTAAATATGTTTATCACGTATCAGAAAATATAAATTTTTTTGAAATAAAAAATAATATTTTATATATGTACTAAAAATAAATGAAATGAAAATATTTTTTAAAAAATTTTGTGAACTAATATAAAATTGCATAATTTTTAATGCAATTCCTATCAAATAATGTATGTTAACCATAAAATGTTAATATAAAAATAAGAGATGATGGATATTATCAATTAATTTTGATATGCTGAAAATAAATTAAAACTTTAAAAAATTAAAATGTTGTTATTTCAATTATGTATGTAGCAAATAAATAAAGAATAAGAAAGAGGGATTATGAACTTTTGTTAAAATTATATATAAATAATAAAAATTTTATAATTTTAAAACATCAATGATAATATAATATAGTTAGATGAAATAACAGTTTATAGTTTTTTAACATTAAAAAGCAATAAAATTTTTATGAAGTTCATACAAGAAATTATTGTAAAATAACATTAGAGATATTAGCACAATTACTTTATACAAAAATTAATCTATTTTCACGGCATCTATTTTGAAATCCGGTAACGCAAAAGGAAGGGTTAATTTGGTTTTAAAAAAAGTAACATAATAATATTTCAACCAATAAATCACACAAAACAAATATGAGTTAAGATATAGGGATAAAAGAGAAATTTGGACACTAATTTATAGTGATTTGGTTAAATCAAGCCTATATCCACTTTTCTCAAAACACTTTTAAGGGTTTCACTATCTCACACCTTGATACTAAGGCAAAAATTATATAACCGAAAGTTTTATAATGGTTCACCTCTAAACTTTATAAATAAATCACTCTCCAAGTGATCTACAATAAATCTACAAGTGAAAGAATCCCTTCCAATCACTTTCAATACACAAGAAAAAGATATAATATTACAATAAAGTATTTCACCTTTTCTCAAATGAGATAAAAATGAAGAGAATGTGAGCTAGGGTTTTGATATAATGATAGATCTAAAGATTTGAAAGATTAAGTTCAAATGATGTGTTTTTGCTTCTAGATGAATGCAATAGTGATTTTAGAATGCCTAAAGTTTTTACAAAAATAAATGAGAGGACTATTTATAATTTTAGGAGAAAATATGACCGTTGGATAGTGAAACTAATCGTTATTTTTCAAATCTACGATGATTCGATCGACCGAAAGGTTTGGTTCTTTCGATCGAATAGACTCTAATCTCACGGTTATAGACTGCCTTAGCTTTGTTCGAACGAGGAATGGATTCGTTTGATCAAAGTGACCACTTCGTTCAAACGAACTTGGAATTTCATTCGATCGACAAAAATTGAATCCTCTGTTTTAGAAATGATAATACTTGATTTGAACAAACCACCCCATTCATTCGATCAAAAAGAACTAGGTGTTATGTGTTTGAAAATCGGGGGCATTTAGTTCGAACGAATCACATTATTTGTTCGATCAATAAAAACTAGATGTTTTGAGTTTTGAGTTTTGAGAAAGCTTCGCTCGAACGAAAAGTCCTCTTCGTTCGATCGAAGTCTTTATTCTTTGAAAGTATGAAGCTTTCTTGATTCAAATCTTTTTAGTTTCAATAAAGAGATGGATTTGAGATATTTTGAAAATATTATTTTATTAAATAATTAAATACTAAGAGAGCTTACGAGACCTTTTTATGAAGGATGTCTTAAGAAAAATATTTTAAACTTAATCTTAATCATTTTTACAACATAATTAAATATCATTAATAAAAACTTGAAAGCTCTCCATTTGATTTGATTTAAGTCCTTGTTCTTCCATTTCTTTTCGATCATTCATTTTGTTATCATCAAAATCAAGAATTGTGACATACGTGTCAACAATCTTCCCATTTTTTATGATGACAAAATGATGAGTGAGTATATACTTTTCCTATCAATTTCAAGATGAGAACACAAAGCACAAAATACTCAAGTATATAGAAGCATGATCATTTAGTCACAATAAGTAAGGAAGAAAATAAAATACTGAATTTTATAGATATCCAAAAATTTAACATTTAAGCGCATTAAAATTCATAAAAAGCCAAATCAAAATATAATATAATGGAGCACATAAGCACAAGAATGTTCTTTCCCTTTGGCATCATCAAAACTACATGAACCAAGTAAAATAAATGTCAAGTCAGAAACATAGAAAAAAAAAACAAAATCTGTCGGGACTCAGTAGTCAAAACATCTGACGAAGATGTTGAGGATGTCTTCAAGAGACGAGTCCAACCTAACTTGAGAAGTCTGAATTTGTCCTTGCAAATCAGCAAAAGAACTGTCCATATGGTTATACCGTCTCTCAAAGCTATCAAAACAAGAGTTAAAATGATCAAGCTGACCATCCAAACCATCAAAGCGAGCTCACATACAAGTATCTAGCCTTTCAACTTGATCCTGTAAGGCTTAAAAAGATGCCTGATTAGAAGAGGATGAGGGTGGAGCAGATGGAGTTGTAGAAGTGGATTGGAGTGACCCATCATCTTGTGTGAAACTCGTCCCTTAGCATTGGGCATAAGTAAATCCCTCAAGAGTGTTTGTATATGACTTTGTGTTTAGGATATGCACGAGAGGGAATGAAACTTAAAGAGGATGTCTTGGATAAGATTGTGATGTAAGATATGAGTTAATGAGAAAAATCTGGATTTTTGACCCCAAAATCATCTCCAATTGAAAAAAAGTTTCTTATTGTTTTTGTAGAGCTCAGAGAAAGCTTCGCATTGATATATTATGGGTTTCGAGCAGATATTCGAGCTAAAAGTTATGGCCAATTGAAGTTGTAGTCCTCTGAGGAGGATCATAAGCAAAGGTATCGATACGTTTAAAGGAAACGTATCGACACGTTGAAGTTAAGGCCAAGGGTATCGGTACCTTTTAGAAAGGTATCAATACGTTTACTGTTGGAACCAAGGTATCGATACATTGGGTGAAAGGTATCAACACCCTGAAGGCATGATGAACAGTAAATAGTACCCAAGGTATCGATACGTTGGTAAGGGGTATCGACACGTTGGTGACGGAGATGAAACCCGTTTGCGATGAAAGGTGTTGATACGTTGAGGAAGGTATTGACACCCTGCAGGCTTATGAACAGTATTCTGACCAAAGGTATCGATACGTTGGGGCAAACGTATCGACATGTTGCAGGAAAAAGGCTAAAGGTATCGATATGTTTTGAAACGTATCGACACCTTTGAGGATTTTACAGCATATATGCTCGGGGATATGTCGTCTTCCCCATTTTCAAATTTTTGGCTTCTCTCTCTATCAGAAATAGTAACAAACTCTCTCAATCACCAGTGAATTGATCTCCTCCATTTCTCCACGAAACTTCGCCATTCCATTTTCGGTGAACTGAGAATCCATATCAGAACCCAGAAATCCCCTCTGATCGGAGTTTTACGCGACGATTCGTAAGGAATCACAAAGTAAAGGGTGACGATGAACAATAGCCGAGTAAGAGAATCGAATAAAGAGAGACTCAGAACACTTCTACCATCCTGGGTAAGTTCATCCCTTAGCTCATTTCTCTATTTTAAACCTTTGATGCGCATGAATCGCAAGATTAGGTTTTAGGGTTACTGTTTATAAAACCATAAAAATCGCGAGGAGGATACCGAGAGGGTGATTTTTCACCCCAGGACTATGAGTGGACACCTTCTTTCCTTTTGCCTCATTTATTATTATTTATGAATGAGTATAATACTAGATGATAGCATGTGAATATGTATATGTGACTGAAATGAGGAGACATTGGATATATGTTGTGTGGTGGCCGGGATGGCCTCTTATTTGTTATAGAGATAGGTTTATTGTGAAAACCTACATTATCATGAGATGTGAGGCCGGAGGCCTATTATATGTATTGATATTGAATGTGAGGTCGGAAGCCTATTGTATGTATTGATATTGAGATGTGAGGCCGGAGGCCTATTGTATCTATCGATATTGAGATGTGAGGCCGAAGGCCAATATTATGTATACATGTGAATGTGACATCATAGATTATGCATTATGGTCGGGGTGCCATGCTAATTATTTTGGCCTTGTGAGCCATCAATGATTTGATTTGCCCAGATGGGCCGATGATTTTCAAGATATGATTTTGTGTGCCATGCTAATGACTATATGGGTGAGGATTGGCCATACAACTCTTAGAAAGTGGGTGGAATCCAATAGTCCCCGGAATATGGATGGGCTATATAGTCCAAAGTGGACGGGTGGAATCCACATGTATCCCAACCAGGGTTGCGGATCAGCCATACAGCTCTGAGGGGAGTGGATGGGATCCTATAGACCGAGGGATATC
>JAVXUL010095805.1:0-21145 GCA_035590515.1 Trichilia minutiflora | reverse complement strand
CTGTCGAACCACTATAAAAATTCGTGTGTTCTTTAATTTCTGTCAACATAGCATTTCATACATCTCTTGCATTCACGTAGTTCATTTTCATATTTATTTAAAGTTCAAATTTTTAATTTGTCCAATTCACCCCCCTTTTGGATTGCGCCAACTGGAACTTCAAACTTTTTCATGCATTAACCTTATAATAAAACTTATTGAGTTTACGCATGCAAAAGTGAAATGCATTTTCCCTTATCGTCAAGCAAATAAAAAATAGCATTACAAGTTAACTGTTCTATATGAGAAAGGGTTATAGTGTTCCTTTGGTTTTGTAGTTGATTGTTGGACATTTCCTATATGGCTCAACCTATACCTAAATTATGTAACAAATTAAAGATATCATCTTATTCTTCATTTTTAAATGTATCATTGTGAATATTTTTAGGTTTCCCTCCATCTGTACCACTAAGTCGATAATTTGATGTATCTATAATCTTTACACATAATTGCTAAAAAAAATACAACTTTATAATTACGATAATAACATTTTTTCTTAAACGTAGATGTATTGTAATTAGAAGCAATTGTTATAATAAAGTATGGCAATTATAAATTTTTAGACTAGACAATTTTATATCTTTGGCATTAACACATCTGAAAATGTTTGAAGAATATCCATAGAAAAACTTTATTTAGTTTAACCGTTGACAAAATTGTTACGGTCATGGTATAGTAAGCTTGTGACTTTAAATACCTGTTGGATTGTTACTATAAATGTAACTTCTTTATTTTATATCCATCAAATTCAATTTTGTCTTTACAGTGTTCTTTGACTTCCCATTGATGTTCATCAATGTCCCCTCAAGACTATCACATATAGTTTTCTTTATATACATCACACTAAAATTATGACACAATTTTCGTTTCAACCAGTATGCTAACTTAAAAAATATGCTTCTCTTTGTCTAATTTAACGCTTCTTCTATACACTTCCTCTCTTCTTCTTATTATTATCATCATTCTTTTAGGTTTTGAATTCTTTAGTTCTTTTACAATATCATCTCTAGATCTTTGGTATAGATCTAATTTCTCATTGGCCATTAAATTATCTACTTTTACGTTAAGAATAATCAATTGAAAAGTACCTATGGTAACCCATGTAACATATTTTATCTTAAAGCTTAAGTGGAAAGTCTTCTCATTATAGATCAGATATACTAAGTACAATTTTATAATCTATCTTGACAAATTAGCATATGCAGAAAAATCATTAATTGTCCATAATAATATAGCATGTATTCTAAATCTAGTCTTTGTTGCTACCTCATAAGTATATATACTAATATCCTATAACTTCTTCAATTTATAAATTAGTAGTCTTAAATATACATTAATGCCTCTCCTTGATGCATGATGAATGATTTTATCCCTCGTCCTTTTGGTTTAGATTTTGTTCAATTCTGAGCATTCTTTACTATTTAATGTTTATTTATTTTTGTTGTTGTTTAGGTATGAATTTTTAAGGAATTTTCAAGAATGTCAATTTTGTCTAATTTTGAGCATCATTCAAAGAATCAACCACATTTTGACTTTTAAACATTGGAATTAGGTGATTTAAGTTGCATTGGAGAAAGGTAATCTCAAGGATAAAAATTTTTATGAAGAGTACAACTATATTTAAAGCCATTAAGGGTATCAAAACTGAGCATGAAAGAGAGCTGCTACTTGAAGACAAAATGCTAAGGACCAAAAGAGGAATCCTTGGGGCTGATTTCGTTTTTTCTTACTCTTTTTACTCTCTTTTTGACCTAAGTATAAAAAAAAGAGTTTTTAGGTTTTCAAAATAAGTCAATCACCACTCTAAAAACAAAGAAAAATCTTGAAGAAACCACGAAAATCAAGTGAAGAATAATGGGTTGGGAAGATTGAAGAAGGATTTTGCTAAGAGCTTTTCTTTTTATCTCTAGTTTTATTGTTTTCTTCATTTGTGAATCATGAGATTTATTAGAGTCAGTCAGCACTCTGAAAACAAAGAAAAACCTTGAAGAATTAATGAAAATCAAGTGAAGAATAATGGATTGGGAAGATTGAAGAAGGATTTTGCTAAGAGTTTTTCTTTTTATCTCTAGTTTTATTGTTTTCTGCATTTGTGAATAATGGGATTTATTATTTATAGTGTTTAGTTTATATGTTAGGATGAACTTATAATCTAGAGTATTAATTTAATTTATGTCTTATGGATAATTGAATTACCTAGTTTATTTATTTAACTTTTTTAATGGTTTATTTATACTATTCTATGTTTAATGCTTCTAATTTCTTGTTTAAGAATTAGTTGATATCAAACTTAAGATTAGATACTTGAGAGAGATAATCTTAGGTTGAAATTGGTTATTATAACCTAGGTAATTAATGAGTTGAGAGACTATTAATGCCTACAAAGACTAATTAAGAGAAAAATAAATATAACAAACTGGAAGTCTCAATTATAGATAGCAATTTAGAGTTTTTCATAATGATGGATAGGAAATATAGATTAAAAACAAAATAAGCTACTAAAAATGTGATTTATAGTTTTAATTAGCTAGACCTCGAGAGAAGTAGTTGATTATGTTAAGAATCTTATCTTATAGACATAAAAATGATTGGATAATGAATGAGATAGTTTCATTGCCTAATTGTTTATTTACTCTTTTCGTAAGTTTATTTGTATTATACTATACTTAATCTTTTTAGTTCATTAGCCATAGACTAGATAATTTTAAATTTAAATGAGACACTTTAGAGAGATTATCCTAGATTAGAACTCTAATAATACAACCTATAGTGTTAATTTATTGGAAGGCTATTAAATCCTTTGAAAATGTTTAAAAATACTCAAGAGCGTAAAGCATTTTTAACTCTTAATTTTAGATAGAGATATTAGAATTGGGTTTTGGAATAATCTTGACTTAACCTTGGGAGAGATGGTCAAATGCGTTAGATTCTTGTCTTATAAATCTAGAATCGATTGAATAAGATATTAGCATAAAAAATATAGGTGAAGGTTAGGTGAAATCAATTTTTTAAAATATTATCACGTATAGTTTCTTTTTGTTTATGGCTATGCTCCATTGTATATTTGTAGATTATAATTCAATTATATAAATTAGCATTCATTATTCTTTTAATTGATTATTTTGATAAAATTAGTATTAATTCAACAATGGTAACTAATTTCCTGTAGTACAACAACTTGTATTTACCTTCTGATATTATAAAACTTGACACGTATGGTTGCGATCAATTTTCGCATGTACATTGTAGAGTGAACAATGCATGTGGTCTAGGGATAAGTAGTTATATAAATATGAATGCCTTTTTTATACACTTCTAAGGTGACAAATTGTAAGGCTTAAGTGCAATAGGCCATATAGTCAACTTGTACATGTTTATGAAAGGATTAAATCCATCACTTGCAAGATCTAATCACACATTATGTGAATCTTCTACAAACTTGTAATATAATCTATCAAAATCCTTCCGCTCAACATTATCTACAAGATGTCTTAGAATATCCTCTATACTTAAATGTTTTTTCTTGTGCCAACTCATATCACTTATAGTGTATCACAATATAAATAATCATTATAATCTAGATTTCAAAAGAAAGCATCGTAAAATCTTTTGTGATACTTTTCTCTTTTGGTTCCAAAGTTTGTATCTTAATTCCTTACATACCAGACGCTTGTTGCATTATTCATTCTCTTTTCAAAATAAAGCATAATCATACTTACATGTATTAATGACTTCATAACCTATACCTAAATCCTTCAACTACTTTTTGCGTCATATAATGCATTGGGAATTTTTAAATCTTCAGGTAACTACTATGCCAATAATTTTAGTAATATATCTATTAATTTATTATTATATTGATTGAGAATTTTTATTTGCTATAAACCTTATAATAAAACCCAGTGAGCTTAGATGTGCTCAAGTGAAATGTATTTTCTCTCTATCTTCGAGCAAATAAAAAACAATATCACAAGTTAATTGTTCTGTGTGAGAAAGGATTGTAGTGTTCCCTTTCTCTTGTGGTTGAATATTGGACAATTCTTATATTGCTTGACTCAAACCCAAATTATGGAACAAATTAAAAATATCATCATGTTGTTCATTGTTCGTTCTCAAAGGTATCGCTGTTAATATTTTTTAGGTTTTCCTCCATCTATACTATTAGATTAATAATTTTCGCCTAAATTTATTTATATAGTGTATGTAAGAGATATTTCATAGATATATAAATGATAACTAATAACAAAAATCCAAGGGATATGTAAGTACATTTAGACACCATTTGTATAGACAAGGAATGCAATTAGTATTCTCTATATATTTTTTCTAGCTACTTTCATAAATAAGTTGACATCATTTAAATATTATCAAATAAGTTTATTTTATAATTATATCAAACTCTTAAATATTACTAAACTACTGACAATCAAGAGAACAAATCAAATAATATTTCATTCGCTAAACTAATAAATATTAAATATTTCTATAACACTTGATCAAATTTCTTCGCACTCTCTACAACAAAAATTGAACGTTCCAACTTGATTACAAATGAGGTTAGTTTTTCAAATCATGTTGGTCATATGTCTACATTGTATG
This sequence comes from Trichilia minutiflora, assembly GCA_035590515.1. Lineage (NCBI taxonomy): Eukaryota > Viridiplantae > Streptophyta > Magnoliopsida > Sapindales > Meliaceae > Trichilia > Trichilia minutiflora. The sequence goes on along the minus strand of JAVXUL010095805.1, from coordinate 16,507 downwards.
AGAAACCACTAAGTTATTTAGGTTGTTATATGAAAACTTTCTGACAGTATAAATGATTAATTATTCATATACTCCACTTCTCCTTCAACATATCACCGTGTTCATTCGGTGTTGCTATTCATCTTTATTTTGAAAAGCTTCTTGTGAAACTCAATTAATCTAAACACTTCTGGATGCCACAACTAGGAAGTAGCTAATCATCCGTTGACATTTCGTAACATTATTATTAATCCACATGTTTGGAGAGCATAACCAACGTTATTGACTTTCACGGGTCTTCTCGAATTTGCTAGTATTGCAAATGGCAGCTAATAATTGAGAAGTTTTTGGGTTTGGTATGACCAAGGACATCAAGTACTACTCGTTTTGATATCGTTCACTAATTTATTGAATTGCTGCCAAATCTTGATCATGAAGGTCTTTAATTCGTTACCTTATTCATGGTAAACAGGAGTTTGCTAGCTATCAAAACAGATTTGAGCCGAAGCCCGTCTTTGTACGTTCCTGGAAAACTGGATTAATACACAATTTCGTTTCTAATTTGCCCATTTTTACGGATATAGTCAACTTCGCCGACTCTCATTGGCGTTTAAACACAAAAGTCATAATCCATAATAACAAAGTCAAATTTTAATTTATTTAGAAAATTACATACATACTCTTAAAAATTAATCAAATATACACTTTAATTTCATTAATTTTAAAAATCAACCCAATTCCATTTAAAAAAAGGTTAGTTCACTATTTTATTTTTTTATTACCATTTTCTTAATATCCTCCGATTCATAATTATTTTGATAGTTAAATATATCAAATTACTTATTTTTTTAATCAATATTTACTAATAAAAGTAACAAATTTGGATTTTTATAAGTGTTTTTTAAAACAAGAGCTAAATTATAGGAATGTATATATTATTTATCTATTAATTTATATTATGGCCCTCTCATCATGTTTTAAGAAACTTTTGACATTGAATATGCAAGATAAACACAACAGAAATATGTGTTTTATAGAAGAAAAAACAAAGGAAGCAATATAATTTTCCTTCATCATTTAAAATGTCTTACAAGCTTTACTCCACTTAAAGAAGAAAAAAAAAAATTCTAATGTGATATTCGTTTTCTATTAAAACATTTTGCTGATTATGAGATATTTTGATTTTGATTTATATATAAAATTTATTATATAGATTATCATATAATTTTAAAATAGTGTGCATTGTTTTAAATTGGACAATAATATTTTAATATCTAAAGTTTTCAAAACAATAAATAAGGACTAAGAACAATATTTTAGCTCCTCAAATTTATAAAAACAACAAATTGGTTCTTAATTTTAATTTTTATTAAATAAAAAAATCAGTTTATATGAGAACTAATTTGTTAAAAAATTAACAAATTGTATCCTTAAATATTGTTTTAACAAATATCAATAATAAACTATTTTAAATCCTTAATTTTTTGAAAAATACAGACATGGGCACGGGAATTTCGTATAAACATGTTTGGTTTATAAACAAAATCAACCCCCCGCGCAACTTGATAAACAGACCGCTTAGTCATGATACACATGAGATGACTTTGTGCTCATTGTCTATTCCAAATTCCTATTTGATGTGATAGAAATAGATCAGATAATTTACCTGCATATTTTATTGGGAAATTTAATTTCAAAAATTAATGTTAAATATGATGCTTCAATTATAATAATAAAGGATAATTATAGAAAAATGTTTGCATGATCCGAATTCATGATGTTTTATACCCCGGTTCCGAGTTCAACTCACTTAACTCAATTTCATTACTATAAATGATATCAGGTCTTTGATTTGTTCTCATAAAATATATAATAACGACAAATAAAGAAGGATTTTCCAAATAGTATTAGATAGACCTGTTTCCTCGGTCCATTTTGGCGGCCGGCAAAAGTCTCTAGAAAAAAAAAAAAATTCTTTTTAAGTAGCTTTCACTTTTTATGTTTTTTTTATTGAAGCCTCCTCTAAGATTGAGAATAAGAATTTGAATTTTTAAGACCTCTTATGTTTGAACTCTAGAAATATTATTTTATTAAAATATTAATTAAATTAGATTATAAATTTTATTTAAATTATTTTATTATATATTATAATAAATTAATTTGATTGATGTTTATTTTTGATTTAAATAAATTAAAATTTTTATGTATAAAAAAAAATATTTCTGGTTAGATTTATTGACCTCCTACCTAAGTAATGAAACTAAAAGTTATTATTCAAGGTCTTATCCTCAGAAGAATTGTACACGTTGGAATTTTGAATTTCGGTAGAAGGTGAAGCTTTCCTGGTGAAGGAAACAAATGAGGGCAAAAACTATGGCGAATACGAATATATATAGGTATTTTTTTTTTTTTTTTGCATTTCTTTATTAATTTGTTTCTTCAACGTTACTAAATTTTGTTATACTTGCGTTTCTATTGCTTTCATATTGGTTGTGTTTCTATTGTTTTCATATTATATTTAGGGATTGTGTTGGTGTGTTGATAGTATTTATATTTTATAAATATTTTGATTTGTTTTATATTTTATTAATTTTGTTAATCACGTTTGCAAATTCATTAGATTAATATTTTCTCTCTGCTTATGTTTTCACGAGGCACTTGAAGGATGTAACAATACAATGATTCAAAATATTTTATGTAAAAAATGGAAACTCAAACATAAAATATAAAATATAAAACAAAAAATTTGAAGTAATAAATTAACTAAAAAACTTAAAATATCTAACACAAAACTTAAAATATAAAATAAAAATAATAAATTTTTATACTATATATAACAATAAATAGTGATGGATCAAAATATTTATTTAACGGGAGCTCTTTTAAAAAAAACAATGATAATAAAATATGGATTAAATTTTTTTTATCAAAATTAATAATTAAATTAATTTTACAGCAATACAAACAAACAAAATTAAATAAATATTTGTAAATAATTTATATGATAAATAAAATTTAAAATTAATTCTATCAAATTTAATTATTTTTTTTATAAAAAATCATAAAAGGTAACTAAAGTATATAATAAAATACAAAATACCTATTTAATAAATTAACAAAGTTTAATTTTTTAAAAAATACATTATGTAAAAAAATTTATATTTTATTCTAAATTTAAATATTTTTTTTAATAACAAAGATGCTATAACTAAAATTGAAAAGTAAGAATGAGTAATATTGTTTTTGATTTAAAGATTTATTGAAGGAAAATATAAAATTTTTTAATTTTTTAAAAGCTGAATTCTTATATAATTTTATATTATTAACTAGTAACTTTTTAATATTATACAACTTGCTTTTATTTGGAAATATAAGAAAATTATTAAGATTAAGTTGTTCAAGTTTACATTTTTTATAATATATATATATATATATATATATATATATATGGGGCTGTAGGATATTTTACTGAGGTTCAACTATGTAAACATTCAATCCTACCAGTGGAATTTAAAAATATCAATACCCTATTTCTATTATTGGTTAAGAAAAGTTTTAAAACCAGTATAAACAGGAATAGTATTGGGCTGTCTTCAATCCTACCACCCATTTAAAAAATGTTCCAAGGATTCGATGTTGTATAGTATAAGAATATTTTTTATTTTCTTTTTTAATTATACACCAACTGATTTTTAACCAAAACAATAAAATTTGCTCTTTTAAAGAACAAAGTCAATATAGTAGAAGATTTGATGTCCAATATCATTTAAAAAGGAAATTGAATTATTTAACAAAACTTTGATCATCACAATGTCGTTGGCGCATCATATTGAAAGTTCATATTAATTGAAAACTAGCTTAATATAATATTTAATAATTATTCTTGTTTTAAATGGATTTAATATTGGATGTTTTGTCTCATCAATCACCACCCAATATTATTTACATACATAATATTTAGCTCAAATCTTAACTCACACGTTATTATTCTTAAGTAAGGTTTTAGATAACCCGTTTTCATTATTGCCGGAGTTACATTAAAAAAAATATAGTGTTAACAATCGAGGGTTGAAGGAACAAAAGGAACATTAAGAGCAATATATATATATTTATGTATGTATGTATGTTGTGTAGATGCCTGATATTTTTGAGAAGAATAGTCTAAATACCACACAGGCTTTTTGCAACTTTGGCTCGATAACAGAAGATTTTAGAGTAATCGTTGTAGTACCTCTTTCTTTCCTACTTACAAAATAGAAGTAAAACTCAAAGTAACACTGACCTCCCTACAAAAGAGCTTTGATGCTTAAGTTAGAAGGTTGGATTGATGAGCCGTAAAAGCATGAAATAAGAAAAGGTTCTGGTATTTGGGAATTTTATCAATGTCAGTAAAGAGAGAGAGAGATTGTACGCTATATTTTTGGGGTGGAATGATCGAACTCTTGGAATGTTGACCTCGATCAATATTTATAGTTATCTATGGTATGTCAAAGCCTTCCCACATGTAGATATCAAAGAATAGGAATAACCAACATTTTTAAGAAAGATTTACATCCTTGGATAATAAGTTACCTTATAATTATTGCTTGTGTATCGGTGTCAGTTTAATAATTACTTCGTAGATTGTTACTTCATATGCAGGTCATACAAAATCTTAAATATAGCTTATAGGTTTAGGGGTTCATACACAACCTCAATTCGTTGCCTTATCGATACTACATATATGAAGAATAATTTAAATAATTCAATTATCTAGGGATTCATATGCATACTTTATATAAAAAAGAGGAAGTAGTTTATATATATGAATATAAATAATTTCTTTATTAATATATATGTATAATACATATATATAGTGATACAATACAAAATACCTTAAAACTGACAATATGAATGATTTCTAAGGTATACTATACTAACAATCTCTCATTTACACTAAAATCATTAGCTATTATATCTTATACATATCTTCTCAAGATATTGGTCCAATTACTTTAATGTCATCGCTTTAGTGAGAAGATCAGCGATATTGTCTATTGAAGATATCTTATGTATTATTATTTCTCCAACACTAATAAATTCTCTCAAAATATGATATTTACGCTGAATATGCTTGGACTTCTGGTGTGCTCTTTGTTCTTTAGCCTGTGCAATAACACCAATATTATCATAGAACATACTTTTTAGAAATCTATATTAGAACTACACCAGGTCAGATATGAACTTTCGCATTCAAATAACCTCTTTTATCGTTTTTCAAGCAATAGTATATTTAACTTCTATAGTGACGTAAGTTATTATCATCTATTCGGAACTCTTTTATACCCCTCACATTATAGAAATCTTACAGTAAAAAATTTATGTAAAAGAATTATTAGCTATCTTATAATTGGAGGGACGGATATAATAATTATTCAGAGAGATTTATAAGCACTCGTGTATATCTCATGCACGCTCTCTCTCGACTTGGATAGTTTTTACAAAATTATCTATTAGGACCAAACACTAATACCGATAAATATTGATCTTATGAATAATTATCATATGTTATATATATATATATATATATATATATACACACACATATATCTCATACACATGCACATTATTAGAAAACCTTAAATACTTCTCACAGGTTTTCTATACATTTTTCTTCCATGGTTTACTGTTTTTAATTTAAATATTATAGTTGCTAGGGCTAATCTCTTAACCCCTATGTTAGGATCTTGTCTTGGAGGTTGGTGTGAAATGTATATTTTTCTAGCTTTTTTACTCTTGGACAAGGCCAAAAGGAAACTAGGGATAATCCCGATCGTGACCTTGAGATTGATTGAACGAGATTTGGTTCTTGTATGGATAAGAGAATTAAGATGTGTTAGAGTAAGCTCACTGATTCTAGCATTGATATCTTGACCTCAAGGTCAGTGATGGTGTTGGAACTTGTTTAGGAAGCTACCGGAAGCTACCATATTTAGGAAGCAGTATTATTTAGGAAATATCTTTTCTTACCTTAATTCTTATATATATTAGGAACCTTATTAATAGTTTCCTATTATTAAAAAATATCCACTTGTATATATTTCTGGTTTTACGTTAATATCAAAAAAAAAAAAAAAAACAACAACAAGAATTCTCATTTTTAAAGAATTCTTATCAGATGGGATTCACTTCTCGTGTGGCTAAGAGAGAAACCTGAAATATGATATAAGCACAGACCCTTCAATTATACCGTCGGTATCTCAACCTCGGAGTCGGTGATGGGATTTACTTCTCATGTGAATAAGGGAGAAATCTTGGATATAATACAGGTATGGGCCCTCTAATGGTGGTACCAGTATTTTGATCTTAGGGTTAGTAATGGAATTCGATTCCCGTATGGCTACCGCTTGTTTATTACCAAATTTTGTCTTACTATAGTGTTAGTATCTCAATCTCAGAGTTGGGATCCTGACCGGTGGAATGTAAGACTAGCTTTAATAGTAATGCATTTAGTTTTTACCTATATATATAATTTTTTTTATGTTTATTTTTTTAATAATAATAATACACTTGTATGAGCAAGCGTTGGTAAAAGCATTATTGAAAAAATGCTGTTAAAAAAGCGTAGGTTATATATATAAAATGCAAGGTTAAAATTTATTTATTGCTATATTTTTATGCATTAATTAATATTCACTCAGTTAAAAAGCTATATTTGTATGGAATTTTGATACATTATTAATCGGGAGAAAGAAAAATTTATTGAAAAAATAAATATTTTATGATTGGAAGAAAATTATCTATTCATATCTAATACTATTAGAAGTATAATGTCAAAGATTAAAACAATAGAGGATTCAATTCATTGTTTTGGGTCTGCAGGAGGAAGGTCCTCAAATGAAGGTTGATCAATCAATCAAGAAACGAATAACATTTTCACACGTGTGAGAAAAATTATTCTAGTATTACACGCGGACGGTACTTCTATATAAAAGGTTGAAAAGTCTTCCTCCTGCTCAAGTGGAACACCAAAGCTTTCTTCAGTTTCCTTACGGAAGGTAACCATTAATTTCAACACCGAAATTTCAGTTATGTTTTCCTTCCTATCTCCACTGAAAGATCTGAATCCAGTGTTGATTTATTGGGGGCAATTAAGAAGATCTGTCTCTTGTTTTTGACGTAATTTACGTAACATGTTGCTTTTTGCCTCGAAACTTGAAGCTTCTGCTTCAATATGCTTCAAGCTGTTGTTGAAAGTTGATCTACGTATTTTTGATGTACTATTGGGGAGAAATGTTGAATTATGTAAAACTAGCTCTAATAACTCTCTGTACTTCATATCTAAGTTTGCTGCCTTCGCTAATCTTTCAGGGCTCAAAAACAAGGCAAAGCTTTTAATCATGGAAATCACATCAGATAAATGGATATCTGAACTGGTAAGACATTGTATAACTATCATAGGTTTGTCTCTCAAAAATTTCATTTTTCCCTTAAGAAAATTTCCATTTTTAAAGGAAAAACAAAAGTAAAGAAATGTAGTTAATAATCTGTAATCAAAATATTGTTTTGATTGACAGGAAATGGAGGATTCAACCTTCTTCCATCAGTGTCCATTGAATGTTCTAGATTACTCAATTGATGAGCTGAGTCTTCAATCTTTCACTTCAGAGGGCTACAATCCAAAAAACGTAAACACCAATACTGATTCATATATTGAAGCTTCTGCTACTGAAGTGGGTGTTGAGAGACCAGGAAAACACTTAAACAGCTGGAACTATTGCAACACTGAACATATCACTCCAAAGGCTTCTCCTTCTTCCTCTCAAATCATTTCTTTTGAGAACTCGATCTCATCTCCTGCTACTTCGCAGAATTTAATCTTTGGTCTAGATTGTGCCATGAATCCTAACATCAAGGCAGCTAGCGATTCGGCGTTCTTGATTTTTAATGGCACACACGAGGATCAACATTGTTCATCAAAATATATGCAGGAGCCCAAGAGGGTCGGTTCAGCGTATAGAAATAATACACATGCTAAAGATCATGTAATAGCAGAAAGAAAACGCCGAGAAAAGCTCAACCAGCGGTACATAGCTCTTTCAGCTCTTGTCCCTGGCCTTAAGAAGGTACATGTTAAAACCCTTTTGACCACAATGATTCTTATTATCTCTTTCCATAACTAACAGGCTAATAACATGTCAAAGCAAAACTTTTTCTTGGATTAGTATGCTTGGCTAACATCAGTCCAAGACAGCATGCAGTTGTACCCTAGTTTGGTTTTGTACTAAATTATTAACGCAATCAATTCTAAACTTGCCGGATCTATTTTTTGACGGTCTAATGTTTGTTACAGACAGACAAGGCTTCTATCCTTGGAGATTCTATCGTATACTTGAAACAACTTCAAGATCGCTTGAAGACACTCGAGAAGCAAGTAGCCAAAAAGCCAATGGAATCAATGATTGTCGTGAAGAAATCTCAGATCCATACAGATGATGAAACCTCTTCCACCGATGAGAACTTTGATAGTCAATCTAACCAATATCTTCCCGAAATCGAAGCCAGAGTTTCCGATAGAGATGTACTCGTTAGAATCCACTGTGAAAAGAATAAAGGACGCATAGCAAACATCCTAAATGAAATTGAGAAGTTTCATTTGGTTGTCGTCAGCAGCAATGTCTTGCCATTTGGATACTCTACTCTTGACATAACTGTTGTGGCTCAGGTAATTCCCCTTGATTTTAAAGTCTGTTAATCATTGTATAACAATAATTCGAACCTCCTTGTGTTTTTATATTAGTCTAGATGTATAACAGATTGTCATTGTCTGGCAGATGGAAGTTGAACTGGAAATGACAATAAAGGATCTTGTGAAGAACTTACGACTAGCTCTAAGAAAATTCTTGAGAAAATAAAGATTGAATCGGTCCCGTAGATTGACTACAACGATCATCTTTAGAAAAATATCTCTGACTTTGTTATTTTAGTTACTGTCATTTTTTCCCCATCCTGTGAGAGAATCAAACAAACCTCTTTTTTAAAGTTTCTTTCCCCATTTTCACATATTCAAGTGTTCTTTTTTGTTCCTTCGTAAGTTGGAATTATGCAGGAAGATGACGATGACTCTCTCAGGTTGGGTTACTTTGTAAACTCTCTCTGTACTTGTACCATTAATTTAAATCTGTTTGGGGTTGCATTTTAATTAGTTTAAATTCTTTTATTTTATTTGTTCTTCCTTTTTTACATATAATAAGAACAATGGTAAATATTTATATTTTTATGTAAATTCAATTACATAATTAATATGACATAACTATGTTACCGTCAAATATTAAATTTATAAAAATAAAAGGGAATAAATTGAGTGACCACGACAAAGTTTATAAAGACATTTTTAAGAATTTATATAAAAATTTATATTTTTATTATTACCGATATTAACAATTTGCTAATTGTTTAATATATTTATACTATTTCACGCTACATATTTGTGCTGGCAAATTCATTCTATGCCCCGGGCAGTGTGGCTCACTGGTAAGGGCTTGAGGTTGCGGGAGATCTTGAGTTCGAATCTTGGGTGTTGACCTGAGTTAGTTCACACATCACCTGTAAGAATCTAGGGTAGTCGGGATTTTATTCACTCGTTTGGTACCGTCGGTCCGGATAGTTGTCGGTCTGTTTGATAGTCTGCGAGCGTCTTTCTGGCTTAGGGTCTGAGCCCCGTCTCTATGATGCTACTTTCGAACAATCGAGGACCTGGATCTATCGTGACGAATCTTAAAACATGAATCCCACGATATTGACCGACAAGCGAAGATTTCCTATCTAAAAAAAAAATTCATTCTATGAACATTTTATGTTTCATTATCCATTCAATTGGGATATCCCCATAACTTTTAATTAATATTTAATAAAACCAATGACACAGGGCTGCAGTTGGAGGCGCCCACATGATAATATAACTAATCGGGAACCAAGTTATTGATAACAATTTTTATTCTCGCCTTATTGATGGTGTAATATGCTCTTTTTTGTTCTGCCCAGAAGTAATTTTAGGCAAACAAATTTATTAATACATGGGAAAGAATAAAGAACCATTTAATTTTAGAACACTGCATTAGATACATTTGTTAAATTTAACTTCAGTCATTAAAAAATATATAATTTAACCGTTAATAAAAAAAATCCCCTATTGATATAGCAGATATTGTTATATATTTTATAAATAAAAAATTTATATAAAAATTTGTATCTTTAATATTATTATCTACTTAAATCCAAAAAAATTGAACACAATCAATTAGTAGAAAATGGTGGTTATTTTGTTTAGCTATGAGTGTTTAGTATTTAATTATTATCTATTCTTTTATTATTTTGATTATTTATTTAATTCCTATATAAAGACTATATATACTTTGCTTTTACTATGATCAGATATATTAGTAGCATTGATACTAATCATTGTCACATTAGGTAAATTATCATTTTTTCTCTATTTTTTATTTAATATTTCACTACTCTCTTGCTTTTTAAAGAATTATACGATATTTTTTTATTTTTCAATTCTATCCTCATAAATTATATAGTTTAATTTATTTTAATTCTAATTTTTTAAGAGTAAAATTAAAATATACGAAAATATTAAATAATTTATATAAAAAATAAATTATTAAGCCAATAACAAAAAGAAAAAAAATGATAATTTACCCTCGACATATTACATATTATTAAAAGTTAAAAGATTAAGAAAAAAATAAAACTATTAGCGGATTTCAGTTAATTTTCAAATGTTGGAGTAAAATTACTCAACTCTCAATTTTAGAAGGTGAGATTATTCTTTTCCCCGTAAGAAATAAAACATAATTATAATATCAGTAAACCATAATAGATAAGCATAGTAGAATTTTATATTTGGGATACTTTCATTTTAGTCCTTAATATTTAGAAAAATATCACTTTAATCAGTAAACTTGACATTTTAAATTAAAAATACCCTACAAGTTCAGTTATTCACTACTTTAATACAATAAATTTAAGTTAATTATGCTCTCATCCCTTAACGTAATATCCATTACATTTTGGCTTTTAGTTGATCAGCATTTAAGTTATTCAATAATTTTTACTAATTAAACCTAAACTATTTTGCCATGCATCAATTTTTATATGCTTAACTATATTTTTATTAATAAATAAATATAAAAATAAAAAATAGTCATCCAATGGCGACTAATTTGGCCAAGTTTTTTTTTAGCTTCAAAGTTTAAAAGAAACTCTTGTATAAAATAAGAATTTAAAATTTTTTTATAAAATTTTTTTGTTTACTAATTTTTATGAATAAGTTATTTGATAAAATAATTTAAATAAGCTCTATTTTTAATTAAAGGGTAAAAATGACTTAAAAATTTTATAATATTCTAAAAAACTGAAGTTTACAAAAAAAAAAGAAGTAAAAACTCATTTTTATAGATTTTTTGGTAGAGCTTATAATGTTCATATATATCCATTAAAAAAAAGTTACTTATTTTTGTAAGAGTTTATAAAAATTGATATTTGACTGAACTCCTCCTTATAAAGAGAAGATAAGTTAAAAAAAAGCTCAGCTAAACAGACACTAAGCATCGTGTTGATGAAGTTTGCTATTTTTTATATAATAGTATATTTTGTTTGATTTTTAATAAATTTATAAGAAAATATACATTATCAATATATTATAACATAAATAGATAATATTATATTATTATATATTTTTTTTCTATTAATAATGATATGAAGTCTTAGATTGTATTATTACAAAAATAACGACAAACAAAAGTATTTTTGAATAGCATAATAATGAAAACGAGTAATTGAATTTTTTACTAATTTCATGTTTGGGAAAATAATTTTCAACAAAATAGTATATCTTTATTTTACAATTTTCCTTGAACAATTATATTCAATTATAATATTATAAAAATTTGTATAATTAATATTATTAGTTTTCAATAAATAAAAGTGTTTGTTAGATTTGTTAACCATGCTTATCACGTGAATGCTTTCTCTCATTTTCAAGGACTCACCATACTCTTAACATACAATTTACAAATATAGACAATGACATCGATCTAGATGTTGATTAAAAAAATATTAATATATTTAAAGAAAAATCTACTGGCTATTGAATTTGGTTAGATTCAAGATAAATAATGGAAGTGCTTGTCTAGCCGCCTTCTTTGGTCCTTGAAATTCGGCCGAATACAATTAATTTTATGTTTTTTTTGACTGAAGGCATTATATGAATCATGATAGCTGTATACAATTTACCAAACACGGAATTGATCATTGGTGTTGTTTTATTGGTTAAAGAATTATAATATATATATATATATATATATATATAACTATTAAATGCGCATTATCACCACGTTAATCATGTTGTTATCATTGAAAAGCTACAATTAATTAATTATAATTATAAGAACACAAAGAAAAATATAATATTTTATTAATACAAAAGGCAAGAAAAATAAATAGGAGAGGAGAGGAGAGGAAATACTTTTAAAAACAAGAAGAGAGCAGGGATCTTTTAGTTGAGTGTTAGATGTATGCTAAATAAATGGATTTATATTCTCTTCTCCTACATTTTTTTTCTTAATTTCTTGATAAAATTATGATACATAGCATTAAATGCATTCTAAGATCAAGACTGTCATATGTATTGCAGCTCTTCATGTTTTCATAACCAACCTTTAAATAGTAGGAGGCTAACTTATAAAAATATCATAAATTTATTGGAGTTAAAATTAAAAAAATATCTATTTTAATTAAAATTTTAAATTGATAAATAGTGTACTAAAATTTTAAAACTTTATAGAGGTTTAGGTGCCAAAGGCGCCAACTATTATTAAGGATCCCAATCCAATAAACAAATATAGATATTAGTTTATCCAAATATTTTTATATCTATTATTCGTATTCATATTTATGTTTTTTCTTAACAATATTAAAATTTATATGTTATGTCTTTGTTTATGGAGTCCACAGAATAATCATTACAAATTCTAGAGATACATTCTACTATTCAAAACATACCTTAAAAACTTACAAGACGTCTAAGGTATCTATTCTCTATTTATAAATAAATTCTTCACTTCTCAAATATTCATCTCTACATATTCAAATTCCAAACTCATTCCCAAATTAATATCATCCTTATCCAAGTATATACATCATAAAAATATTTATTTGTTTCTTCGATAAATTTAAAAAATTGTATCACAAAAAAAAAAATAAACAATTTACAAAAATTCAAAATATATAATTTCATAAATTCTTTATAAATTTTAGAAATAAATATATAATTCAAATATTTTATACATACTTAATGGACTCAAATATAAAATGTATGAGTTAAGAATTGAAATATACCTGAAACTCTAAATCTTGTTATAATCACCACCGCTCAGGTATTCAATTGAATTTTAGCTCCGCTAAAATTGAAACGTGAGAGAATGAATATACGAATATATACTTCATGAGTTGACAGATATATGAAACAAACAAATAAAAAATATTAAAATAATATTTTTAATTAAAAGAATGATTTAAATGGTCATTTAAGAAAAAGATAGAAAAATATTTCATTTATTTAAAGTCATAGCCTGTTTATCTAAAATCATTTAGTTGGTTTCTTTTCTCGGTAATTACTCTAATTAGAAGTAATCCTAAGATGTGAGTGGATTTCTTTTTGTATGTGAAAACAATGATCATTTACAAAAATATTATTCATTTGAAAAAAAGTTCATATGCATCATTTTTATTAAAATCATACTCATCACTAACGTTAGTTTTGAGTAGTCATATGGTTATACTCTTGACTATTTTCGATATAAACATAGCCTCCAGAGGAGTAAGAATTCTATACCTAAACACTTGATTACCTAGGTGGCCTCCTCGAGGTCTGCTCTAGACTACCTATAACTCAATCACCTAAATGGTCTTTATTTAGGTTTTTTTTAGGCTACCTTCAATGTAGTTATAGTTTGGCCTTCTTAATCATGACCTCCTCAACCATAGCACACCATATATATATATATATCACAACTTTAAAACAGTGATCATAAATCCAATAAAACAATCATTATATCAAATGCTCGTAAGAAACAAATCAAACTCAATATATTAAAAATCATATTTGGCCATCACTAGTCATAATATCATAACGATAATCATCATCAAATCCAAATCCAAATCTATTCATTCTATATTCCTCATATAATCAATAATCATTTGAAAAACCATTATCATTTTGTAATCATAAAATAAATGGTATAAAACTAAAATCATAAAACAGTTGCATTTTAAAGTCATAATTGACCTCCAGGGCCTCATACATAAAATAATATCACACAGGCAATTTCTTTATTTATTTACAAAGATAAATATATAAAACTAATGTCTATTTAAAACATAAAATATAAAATAAATATCTAACTTCCTAAATATTGAAAGCATTTATGTTTAATAAATCATTTTAAAAAATAATATAATGTCCTGTATTTTAGTTCAAGGATATTTTGATTATTTTATTTTAGAAGGGTATTTTTTTTATTTTTAAAAATACATATTTGGGTGATAATATTGGTTAAATAAACGTATACTGAAGATTAACAAGTGTTCTAAGAAGATTTGGATAATATTGATTGAGTTTGAGAAAAGTACCCTTGAGACCTCAATTGTACACCTTAACTTCAAACGTATATTTCTATTGATCAAGGAAGCAAATTAATAAGATGTTTGTTTCTACTTGAAAAGAACTCAAAAACAATTGTATATAATAAAATTTGAGAGAAATCAGGGTTCATACAAAAGATACAGTACCAAAAGTAGAGAGGCTGAAAAATCAAAAACATTGAAAAAGGCAAGAATTATACCAAATCGGCCCAAATGTGGCTCAGATCGGTGCACCTGACTTAGCATCAGTCACGACCACCTGTATAAGACTGATCACATGTATTCAAACCAATTTTAGCGTCGGTTATGATTTAAGGCATGAGACTGGTGTCAAATGCACATTTTGGATGGGAAGTGTCATTTATAACATGTTTTGCATACTTTTTCCTTCATTTTCTTAATGTTTTCAGGGTTATCTATGTCATTTCTTAATCAATTTTCTTTTATATAAAAGAAATAGAAGCTGAAACTCTCATACTTGCTTTTGTTCTTCACTCCTCTCTGGTTGCTCTTGGGTTCCTTGTGTACATCATGTCCCCAATTCAATTTCTTCAATTTTTAACCGATTAAACTTCCATTTCTTGTTATAAAACACTACTAATCGACAACCTCTACTTCTTATGCACTTTATTTTGCAAAATCAATCGAAAAACAAACCAAAGAACATTTGGGCTACTATTCACAAAAAGTGGATTTTCAATTTATTGCGAATAAAGTTTCTAAGGGATAAATTAACCCTCTGATAGCACTTTTAATATCCTTACCACTTTAATTATATATTTTGATCGAATTTATGAATATAAGTTACTATTTACAACTACGGTTACTATTCACCTAAATTTAGAAAATACATAATTAGGTTTATTTAATATTAGAATTAATATATATGTGACAAATTTAGTCGTTTAGAGACTAACTGATGAGAAAATGAAAATTATTTATTAAGGATTAAACGAGTTAGAGAATTCAAAAAGTTAAATCAAGTTTAATTACTTTTGATTGGTACTAAGATATTAGTTATAAAGTGTTATTAACAATAATTGAATAAATGATCGAGAATTTTATTAATTACAATAAATTGATATTAATCAAAAGTTCGCAATTAGTATATGTAGTTATACATTTGGGTTGTATTATTTTCTTTGAGAATAGAAATTGATATGAATGTTGATTTATGACATTAGTTACTGAACTTGTGTAATAGTACCCAAACGACATAGCGGATATTAAGAAGCACGAACCTTCCCTGTAACAATGAGTAGGATTTTACATATTTTTGGTATTTTTGAATGTTTATATAATTTAAATGTTTAGAAATATTTTATAATGAGTAAAATTCTATATGTTTCCTTTATGTCTAAAAAATGCTGTATTTCCTTTATTTATTTAAAATCATGGCATGTTTATATAAAATCATTGGGATAACCTCTTTTCTTGGCAATTACTCTGATCAAGAGCAATTTTGAGCTGTCAATGGGTTTATCTATACTTGTGAAAATAATAAGCATTTACAAAAATATTATTCATTTGAAAAAAGTTAATATGCATAATTTTTATTAAAACCACTTCTGCCACTGAAGTTAGCCTTGAGTAATCACCTAGTGGGACTCATGATTGATATAAACATGGCCCCTACATGGGCACTCGATCACCTAAACGGTCTTTATGAGGTCCTACCTTAGGCTACCTAGCAAGGTCCCCAGAGGAGTAAGAACTCCATACTTGGGCATTTGATCACCTAGATAACCTCCTCGAGGTTCGTTTTAGGTTACCTATAACCCAAATTATCACATCCGTGATTGTACCATAAGGGCATATTTGTGACTTCATGATATTT
>JAVXUL010095796.1:8473-21146 GCA_035590515.1 Trichilia minutiflora | reverse complement strand
TCGAAATCCTCATAGAACTCATACGTACTTAAATAAAAAGACGAAAATGTCCTTAATCAAAAACACGGGTGTGATATCAAGTATAGTAGAGTAAATCCACGTTTGTACAATACATTGTCAAGAATAGCATACCTGGCTGCTCGGTTCTTTATTCTTCTGGCTTCGTTTCGATCACTTGGGAGCTCTCCATGCTGGATATATGATTTTAGCCCCCTTATCCAGGTCGGGTTGGGGGTTCCTGTAGAGCAGCAACAAAGTCTTCTTTAAGGTTCACACTCCTCTGTGTTGGGAGCTCGATTGATACTGTAACTGAAGATTTTTTCTTGAACATCGATGCCAACCTAGCCAGAGAATCGGCTCTGGAATTTTTGGCTCGGGGGAGTTGCTCACTAGTGACGCTCTAAAAGGCCGATGATCACCATCGCATCGTCATGCCTCGGGGCCCGTCTCGATTCTTGGGTCTTTCATCTTCATGAGCTATAAACTCAGTCACGTAATTATTTCTGACCAAGATTTCAATCTGATTTTGCAGTTCATGGCACTATTCCGTTGAGTGTCCTATATCTCAGTGGAACTCACAGAATCTGTTCCCCGCTTCTTCAGGGAGCCTATGCTTAATCGGACGGGGGTCCAACAACAAAGTCCTCCGTTCTCCCTCCTGACGCAAGTTCTCTTGTCCAAGTGCCTCACGTTCCCACCTCCGCCTCTGCTCCAAAAGCGTTCCCATATCATTCAGGGGTGGGTTAGTGTTGTTAGGTATCTCTTGGACTGCATCTGGACTCCAAGATACTCTCGTAGATCCAGTTTGATGCCTTTTCCGAGCAACGGGAGGAATGCATGTGTCTTTAGTCCCTACCTTCTTCAAATGGGGGTCCTCTACAACCTTATCCTTCCCTTCTACAACCTTATCCTTCCCTTTTTCTACAGCTATATACCTTTGGGTCTTGGGTTACCTTCTGATTCCTTCTTTATCCCTCATCACAGCCTCTGGTCGAGGGAAGCTACCCTCCACCGTCTCACCCGGCACTCTTGTCTCTTGCGCATTGGTCTGTATCATCCTTTTCATCTTCGATACCTCTCTGACCAATATCTGCATCTACCTATCCTTCTCTGCATGTCGCTGCTCACTGTCTTAAAGTAACTGCAACAACCGAGCCATTTTTTTAGTTTCTCTTGCATGATCCAGTCCACGTGCATACATCTCGACGACGTTTGATCGAGGGCTCCCATGCTCCAGGATCTCATGCAGGGCGCTCTCAGCCCCCTTTGCAACGGCAGCTGCTTTCACAAAAATTCCTTCCGCGTTCCTGCGTTCAGTCGCGTGTCTCCCAGTTGTGTAACCTCTGACGTTTATCATTTTTGCTGAAAATGGTGCTTCAATAGCTTTTCGTTTGTTTCCCACAGACAGCGCCAAATGTTGATGCAGGAAGTTGGCTTCGTTCTCATCCTCCAATACTTAAGTCAGAGTGGGTTTTACTTAGTGTGTGTGAGAGAGGTGTGCATACAAGCCCAAAAATATGAAAAAGTTTCTCTAGAATCTTGAAAAATGATCCGAATGGAAAAATCCTATTCCCTCAAGAAAAATATGCAGAAAATCCCGAGACAAATCTGCCCAAAATTTCTTGGAATCGGTTAAACTATCAGAGAACCGTACCTTCCTCGATTTCTGGATGCTGTATATTAAAAGCTTAAGAGTTTGTACCTTTGGACACGTGTTACTGTATGGCTAATGTGCCCAGGATAACCTGTTGCAAAAGTCAGGGAGCATGGAAAATTGTGATACTGTTCCTTGCCACATCATTCCCGAGTCCCCGAGTGCAAGTCCCTCTGAGTGGAGCTTCCAACTCTCCCGAAAATGAAATCTCCTGGTTCTCGGGAGGCCCTTACACAGAGAATGGTGGTTCTGAGGACGTAAGAATATAGTGCCGGGGGGAACGTGTATATCTCGAGTGTCCGCGAATCCCTGCTCTCTTGAGAAGAACACGTCGATCTGACTTCCCGATCCCCTAAAAGGTTTGTCATTGCGGGTCTCGAATCCGAGTACGAATTAGCCATGGATAACTCGAAAGAGACCTTCTGACTATCCGTCTTGGACAGAGTATCCGAGGCAGTTTAACTATCTCCCATATAATGTAATCGGATTCTCGGGACAACGTCGTGTTAAGGGGTCCATTTTATGAGCGATACATATATTTGATGGGTCTAAATTAGGCCATAGAGGTGGATCTGGATATATGAGCTAAACCTTGACAAAATATTTCAATTTTATATTTAAAAAATATTAATTAAAAGGAATTTCATAAGGTCCCCGCCAAAAAAGGGTTGTGAATTCGAGATCGTTGACTTGGATCCAAAATCAGATTTTCTATTTTAAAGAAAATACTATACAAATGTTTGGGCTTTTGGGCCATAAGCTGGACCAAACAAATGGCTAGACAAATATATGGCCAAATAACCCAAAAATAAGATAAAGCTACTTTATATAAATTTTTTATACAAATTTTATATATAAACTAATATGAAATAATTACATTAATGGTTTTATAGTTGATGTCATGCTCTGGCATATGGATTCCATACGTGACAATTATTATAAATTTTTAATACATATTTTGTTACTCCTGAATATATATTAAAAATTTATAAGAATTTTAAAAAATCTGGTTTCAAAATTAACATTTAAAATACTTCCAATATCTTTTATTTTTAAACACACAAATTTCAATAAATTTCTCAATTAAATCTCAAACGCTTTAAAGTATTTTAATCAATTTGTAAATCAACAAAATAAGCCATTAAAAATATAAATATATATAATTCAGGTACATAATAACAATAATAAATTTTATAATAGTTTATAAAGTTCGAAACATCAATATATAAATTACAAAAATTTTGATAACCCTCATAGACTTAAACTTTTTAAAATATGAGTTAAGTTTAGAAATATACCTGAATATTCTAAATCTTAATATCAACACTACTTGCTGTAGTAACATCAAGTTCACCTGAAACTGAAAAGTAGAGAGTGAGTATACGAGAATAAACTCGGTAAGTCGATAAAAATATATAAACAAAATTAAATAGTTTTGTACACTAACATAAGGAGTCTTATAAATATAAATAAAAATGTCTTTTTAAATTTAAGTAATATACAAAATAAGGGTAAATGTTTCAAATTTATCTAAAATCACTTCCAAAACAACTTTTTAAAATAATTGGGTTGACTCCCTGTTCCAGCGATTACTCGTGTTAAGAGTAATTTCGAAACTGTTAGTGGGCTTTCTATGCAAAAGAAATTCATGAATAAAAATTTTTTTATTTATTAAAATATAAAGTATGCATTCAAGTATCTATAAAATAATACCCATCATTGATGTTGACATCGAGTAGTCACGTGATACCCTACATGATTGTCCTCTACTTTCCGCTTGATGAGCCACTTTATCACAAATGGGATCATCATTCCCTTATATCGACCCAATCAATGCACTATTCACCCTAATGATCTTCCATTGGTCCCCATTTGGGCTACTTATCCCTATAGCTACAGATGACTTATCGGCTATATTATCAATACCAGTATATAAAAATCCGGCCCATTGGCCAAACATCATGATCATATCAAATTAACATCATCATCATGTATTTATATAAGTATAGCCAGTCCAAATCCGAGATTCAAATAAATTTTAAATCAACGAATTTATCGATTAAATCAAAACAATAAATTATTTTAATTATATAACTATACTATAAAATATTTTCATTATTACATAAATTACATTTGATCTCAAGCCATCAATATACATAAAAATAAAAATAAATAATATATCAAAATCATAAAATACTTTTTCTATGTAAAATTTTACCATATACATAAAATCAATTACTTCGCCTCCACATGAAAACATATACTATCGTTTAACGTCCTAAAATATTTTAAAATATAAATTTTTCATGAATTATTCAAATAAATAATTAAAATAAGAAAATATCTACTTATAGTGCTAACTAGAGAACGTCAAACCAAACTCAAATTAATGAAAGCTAATTGACCGCTCTCTCAAAATAGCTAAACACAATGATTTTTTTTCTTTTGTATATTCGGGAACTCCGACTGCCAGTCAACCACTGCGGGATTTCACCACCGGGGACCCAGGCCCTCTACTGCCCTGGGACAGCGTCACGAGGACGGGGTTTAGGCCCTGAGCCTGAAGGTATCAGTGACTCATCCAGATCCGGCTCACCCAAATCGATAGGTACCAAACGATTGAATAAAATTCGGTGGTGTCTGATAATAATTAAACACAATGATAATAATATAAAATTAATATTTTATTATAAATTCAAATAAAAATCAATGATTTCATCAAAATTTATATGAAATCATCATAAAATACCATCGTTAATCCAAACTATAGTCATACATATCATAAAGAAATCATATCATAAAACATATAAAACTCAGTAAACATAAAATCTTATACAATCATGCATATCATAAAGAAATTATATTAAATGAAAATCACAGGAAGAAATCCGCTGACAATATTCCAATATTTTAACAGAATTGATGATTAAAATGCAAACACCACATATCATTTCAACTCAAACAGAAAGTTATAGAAAAACTATTAAAAGAAATATTAAAGTTTTATAGATATTTACAGCGATCAATTTAAGAAGAAATCTAAAACAAAAGAGGCAACTATATCACGAGATGAGTTCCTGTCACTGGGTAGATGCAAAAATAAATTTTCTTTTCCACGTACGATAAAATCATAAAGTTGCTCAACACAAACATAAAAAGAAAAAGTGAAAAAATAAAAAAAAATAAAAACAAACCAGTTGATCCAACTTAACTTTAAAAACAAATATTGCTTATAACTGTAGTACACAAGGTTGTAACCAAAGAAAACAACAAATGCTCCCTGTAATAAATAGCAAAAATTGAAGAACAATTTATAATCTGATTTAGCAAGTAAAAGCAAGAAATTGATCTTGCAAGTAGAAACCAGAAAGTAAGGTAAAATAATTAAAAAACCTGTTTGACACCCTCTAAGAATAAGAACTACATAGTCCAAAATTCCTCATGCCACTATGGAATAAAATGCCTTTAATCTTCCTGACATACATCAAGCACTGATGTAGTAACCAAAAACAATAACAGTGAAAATTTGTCAAAAAGAAATGATACTCGAAACAACTTTATAAATCCATCAATGAATTACAAGCCAAACATATATAGAAAAATACATATAAATTCATAGTCTAACATTCAAGTACTTGAAAAGGAAAAATTAAATTGGATCATAAATATAAAGAAATTAAACTTACGCTAAATAAAAGTCTACCAAGTTCTGGCCTAACTTAGACAGAAATCAAAAATATAAAACGTTAGAAAAGTTCACAATTTTAAAGTATCACTTATCAATTTACATAGAACAAACAACAACACTTCTAAAGATACATATATATTTGTCCTCAAGCTCGGCGGCAAATCAACAAACAACTCAAAATATAAATAAAATAAAAATACTTTAAAAGAATGCTCACTTAACAAAGGTTTAAAATTAATTATAAAAAGATTTATTTCGATTTAAATTAGGAGAATCTTCAATTTTAGCTTGAAATTACTGTTTATTACATTTTTAAATCTTGCTCAAAATACAAAAATATTGGTACCATACAAAAAAGGAGGTTGAATGGAGTAGGAATAGACAAAAATTTTGATGAAAGGGTGAAGATTTGAAGGAGAAACGAAGAAAATACAATGGAAAATGGGGGAGGTAAGTTTGCTGGTTTCTCACGGCTACAAGGGTGAAAAAAAATGAGGAAGATGTACAATATCCTCATTTTTATACCAATAATCATAAAAGTAAACAAACAAAATTGCCCTTAGATATTTAATAAAATTAAAAAAAATAAAAAAAAAAGTGAAATGGCTATTTGATCTTTGATTCTATTTCGATTTTTTTTAACTTAATCTTTTATATGTTTAGTTTAATTTTAAAAAAACTGTTCACAAATCAGATATCTTGATCAATGAAAATTTAAATTTAAAATTCGAATATTTAATTGAAAACTTAAAAAAAAAAATTAAACTCATCCAAAATCAATCAATTTCATCTAAACTTATACAAAACTATTAATAAAAAATAAAACAAGATAAATTAATCATTTTTAGTATCTAAACAAATATTTTTTAAAAATAGCGAAAATATCCCTATTCAAAAAATAGGGCGCAACAGTTTATATCATTTATATTTTAATAATTATATTAATTTTATATTTTTATTAATTAATAATAATAAATCACATTAATTTATATAAAAAAAATTTATCTCTAACAATCTTCCTCCAAAATATTCACTTAAACAAAACTAACATTTGTAATTTTCTATACTCACCCTCCTTTACACCTATATAATCAAGAACACCTTAGCTTTATTTAAATGAATTTATTTGTTTTTCTCGCTTCTTGCATAAAAAAAAAAGTCAATTATATAGATAGATAGAGAGATATAGAGAGAGATCTAAATCTATTCAAAATCGGATGAAAAGATAAACACAAAAGCTATAAAACAATTTAGTTAAAATTTGTAGTCCAATTGAGTTTGTTTACATCTTATTTAAGTACAAAATAAAATCCAAATTACAATTAATAATACCTTTTCTATTGCTATTTCTTAATTTTGATTTTAGATGTTCTATCTCTATTTGAGTTGTTACTTAATTAATTGCAACTCAAACATTCAAATTTTTAAAAGAAAAACATTAGAAAATATATTAGTATTGGAACGTTGTTTAAAAACTGTTTTATTTAGTCTATTGGTTTAGTAAGTCTTGTATATATCTTTTTGTTATTCTTTATATTTTAGATAGTTTAGTTTTATTAGAAATTTCTTATTATTAGGAAATCTTTTTGTTATAAGATTCTTTATATTTTAGGTAGTTTAATTTTATTAGAAGTTTCCTATTATTAAAAATTGTATCTTGTATATATTTCTTGTTTTTTGGTTAATGAAGATCATAGTTCTCATTCTAAAATTTATTAGTTTTTACATGGTATCAGAGTTATGGTTGATAGAAAGAAAAATGAGAATTCTAAATTAGATAAGAAAATATTCGGTCCTTACACACTAAACTCGAATGACAATCTAGGTAACTTGATTACCCAAATTTAATTGAAAGGAGAGAATTATAAAGAATGGGCACGAGCTATGCGAACGGCATTGCAAGCCAAGAAAAAATATGATTTTATTGATGAATCTGTCAAGCAACCAATAGATGATTCCCCGGAACTTGAAGATTGGTGGACGGTTAATTCTATGTTGGTTTCTTGGGTGTTTAACACCATTGAACCCACACTTCGCTCTATGATTTCTCACTTGAAGAATGTAAAGGATCTATAGGAGGATATTAAAAAAAGATTCTCAATTGAGAATGATCTATGAATGCAGCAATTAAGATTGAATTTGATAAATTGTAGGTAAGATGGCTAATTTATTATTTTCTATTTTAAAAAACTCAAAGTATTATAGGATGAAATAAACAACTATGATCAAATACCAGTTTGTATTTGTACAGACTGCAGATGCAATCTTATCATTGAATTGGAAAGAAAGAGAGAAGAAAAGAGAGTTCATCAATTTTTGATGGGCTTAGACGAAGAAGGATACAAAACAGTTCGCTATAATATTTTGAGCACTGAACCTTTGCCCAATTTGAATCGTGCTTATACTATGGTTATACAACAAGAGCAGGTGTGAACAATGACACGAACAAAGAAAA
Organism: Trichilia minutiflora; assembly: GCA_035590515.1. Taxonomy (NCBI): domain Eukaryota; kingdom Viridiplantae; phylum Streptophyta; class Magnoliopsida; order Sapindales; family Meliaceae; genus Trichilia; species Trichilia minutiflora. The sequence goes on along the minus strand of JAVXUL010095796.1, from coordinate 13,349 downwards.
AAAGAGGTAATCCTATGGGTTTTGCAGTTTGGACTGATGGTAGAAATTCAGGGGGGTATAAAGATAAATCTTTCATTTGTTCTGATTACAACAAAGAGAAACATGCTACTGGAAGTTATTTTCAGTTCATTGACTATCTAGAATGGTGGGGTAACAAGCCACGTGAAACTTCTACTGGACGAGGAGACGATCAAAAACATGACAGTGGAGGTGGACATAATAAAGGAGGAACTGCTCGTGCCAATGCCACACAAGTAATTGGAGTTGATGGTAGGTATAGAGTTATGGCATATTCAGATCAAGAAGGCCTTAGTTGATTGAGCAATGAGCAGTGGTTAACTTTACTTAACATATTGAGTACTCATCAGAATAGTACTAATGAGAAATTGACAGGTACGCAAAGAACTTTTCTTTGGATTATTGACACAAGAGCCTCTCATCATATGACAGGAACAATAACATTTTGAAAAGAATTATGTGATATTGTGCCACACTCAGTCGAGTTGCCTAATAGAGAAAAGACCATGGCAGTGAAAGAAGGAACCATGTTGCTTAGAGAAAACTTAAAATTACAACGAGTTCTTTATGTGTCCAATTTGAATTATAATTTGATTTCTGTATCACAACGACTTAATGATTCAAATTTGATTATTCAACTCACTAAGAAAATTTGTGTTATACAGGACCTAAGTTCTAGAAACCTGATTGGAGTAGGTGAGCAACGCAAGGGGCTATACTTGCTTAAAGGAGTGATGTTAGTGAATGCTTGTAAAGTAGCTAATGAGAAATCTTTTGAGCTTTGGTGTAAGAGAATGGGTCATCCTTCTTCTAAGGTGGTGGAATTAATTTCAGAAGTTGGTAGTATAGGTAGGAAAATCAATAAAACTTGTGAGGTTTGCTTTAGAGCAAAGCAAACAAGAGAAACTTTTTTTTTAGTGATAGTAAAGCTGAAAGTTGTTTTGATTTAATACATTGTGATTTATGGGGACCTTATAGAGTTCCAGTTTCATATGAAGTAATTTATTTCTTGACAATTGTTGATGATCACACTCGTGCTATATGGATATATTTACTGAATGAAAAATTATGAAGTGGCTTTTGTTCTTAAAAAATTTATTGTGATGATTAAATGTCAATTTGAAAAGAATGTGAAAATTATTAGAAGTGATAATGGTAGTGAATTTGTTTATATGAGAAAATATTTTGATGAACAAGGGATTTTGCATCAGATTTCTTGTGTAGGAATACCTCAACAAAATGGTTAAGTGGAAAGAAAACATCGTCATATTCTTAATGTAGCAAGAGCCTTGCATTTTCAAGCAAATTTATCTATAAAGTTTTAGGAAGAATATATACTTGCAGTTGGATATTTGATTAACAGGACTCCATCTCTGTTATTAAATGGTAAAACCCCATATGAGATGATCTTTGGGAAAGTACCATCTTATAAATATATTCGAGTTTTTGGTTGTTTGTGCTATGCGCATAATCTGAATAAGGATAAGTGTGCTAGTAGGAGTCGTAGGTATGTTTTTGTTGAGTATCCATTTGGAAAGAAATGATAGAGATTGTATGATTTAAAAACTAATGAATTCTTTGTCTCAAGAGATGTCGTATTTGCTGAAATAGAATTTTCGTATAAAAAAATTGTAGGTGATGAGAATAATAAAAATAGAGTTATGGAGTTAAATAATGAAATTGGGAGTGATGCTAGGGAGGAACACAATGAAATGTAAGAAGACCTAATGAGATAAGTCAGAAAATAGAGGAATTGAGCAACGAAGACGGTGAAGAAGTGAAAAGAAATAAAGTAGTGGCAGAGGAACTAAGTAGGGGACAACAAGTCAAGCAACCTTCTATTCGTTTGAGGGATTATGTAACAAACACCATCAAAGTAAGCCCCTCGGAATGCTCACCTTCTCAATCTAATTCCTCAGGTACATCTTACTCTTTAGCACATTATGTGAGTTATGATAAATTTTCTGTACAACATCAGTGTTTCTTGGCAATAATTACACCAAGGCATGAGCCAAATTCTTATGCAGAAGTAATGAAAGAAGAACGATAAGAGAAGCCACGAGAAAAGAAATACAAGCTTTAGAAGATAACGGTATATGGACAGTTAAAAATTTACCACTTGAGAAGAAAGCAATTGGAAACAAGTGGGTGTACAAAATTAAATACAACTCTGATGAAAGTGTTGAACAATACAAGGCGTGATTGGTGATATTGGAAAATAATCAAGTTGAAGGCATAAATTATCAGGAAACTTTTGCTCCCACAGCAAAAATGGGTACTGTAAGTACTTTTCTTGTCGTTGCTACTACAAAGAATTGGTAACTTCATCAAATGGATGTCCAAAATGCTTTCTTACATGGTGATTTAGAAGAAGAGGTTTACATGAAAATGCCACCATATCTTGCTTCTCAATCACCAAGAAAGGTTTGTAGACTTCAAAAATCTGTGTATGATTAACGACAAACGCCTAGCTGTTGGTTTGTGAAATTCTACATCTTTGATAGCTTATGAATTTCAACAATCATATTTAGATTATTCTTTGTTTACTTTTAGAGCTGAACCTGTTCAATTAAATATATTAGTTTATGTTGATTATCTTATTATCTCTAGCAATGATGTTTCCGCTGTATAAAAGTTCAAGAACTATTTGAGTTATTACTTTCATATGAAGGATTTAGGAAAACTGAAATTTTTTTGGGAATTGAATTGACCAGAAACTCAGATGATATTTTCTTATGCCAACATAAGTATACATTAGATGTGATTGCTGAGGTTAAATTACTGGGTTCGAAGCCGACAGTAACACCTCTTGAACAAAATCACAAGTTAGCCCTTACTAAGAGTGACGATGTGGATAATCCTGCTCGGTATAGACGGTTGGTGAGGCGACTTATTTATCTTACAATAAATCGGCTTGAGTTGACTTATCGTGTTCATATTCTTGTTCAATCCATGCAACAACCGAAGAAAACACATTGGGAGGCAACTTTCCGAGTTGTATGGTATTTAAAAGGTAATTCGAGACAGAGTATTTTATTACTTGCCAATTGTGATCTCAAGTTGACTGCTTATTGTGATTCTAACTGGGCTAGCTGTCCTTTGACAAAATGATCTTTAACTGGCTATTTTGTTCTCTTGAAAAACTTACCTATCTCTTGGAAGACTAAGAAGCAACAAATAGTGTCTCGCTTATCTACTAAAGCTGAATATCGGTCTATGTCTACCACAGCTTGTGAACTTAAGTGGCTAAAAGGGTTATTGAACTTTCTTGGTGTACCACATTCTGACTCTATGAGCTTATTTTGTGATAGTAAGACAGCTTTGCATATAGCTATTAATCATGTATACCATGAATGCACTAAAAACATCGAAGTGGATTGTCATTTCATTCGTAATGAGATATTAAATGGTAACATTCGTCCAACATATGTACACACTTCATTGCAACTTGTCGATATTTTCACCAAGGCGTTGGGAAAGGATCAGTTCAATTTTCTTCTTTGCAAGTTGGGCATTTGAAATCTCCATGTTCCAACTTGAAGGGGGTATTGGAACGTTATTTAGGAACTGCCTTATTTAGTCCACTGGTTTAGGAAGTTTTGTACATATCTTGTTGTTATTCCTTATATTTTAGGTAGTTTAGTTTTATTAGAAATTTCTTATTATTAAGAAATCTTTTTATTATAAGATTCTTTATATTTTAGGTAGTTTAGTTTTATTAGAAGTTTCCTATTATTAGAAATTATATCTTGTATATATTTTTTGTTTTTTGGTTAATGAAGATCAGAATTCTCATTCCAAAATTTCTTAGTTTTTACAATTAGCAAAGCAGCATCCACAATCAACTAAATAATTAAACTAAAAATAACAGCCAATGCCAAGTTTTAAATGCGGTATCGATCAAGTGAATCTTTGTAGATAATCCATTGATGATAAACTCTCTATGAGTTTTTCTTGATCGAGAAACAACCACAAGGAAAAAAAAAGAACAAGCTGCACCAAGAAACAACGCTCACTCTTGCAGAGAATTCAAACCAAACTTATCAATGAGCATTTAGAACAAATCAACCTTCTCCAAATGAAGAAATGAACTAAAGGAAAAATGAACAGAGATTCAAGAAGAAATCAACTTTATTAATTTCTCAGCTTCAGAAAGAAAATACAGAGGAAGAAGGAAAAAACACTCAGAAAAAAAAAACAAAAAAAACAACTCTCCCTTACAGCCACCTTCTATCAGCATATATACACCAAGAATCTGTCATCCTAACATCTGTAACCTACTGCTTATTTTAAATAATTCTCCTGGAGCTCAACCAACTCACGTTCCCTCCAATTTTCGGTTACAAAGATTCCAAGATTGCATCTTCTCACCTGGAATCTGTTAGAACTCAGCTCTAGCTCCAGCAAATAGCTTCATACTTGCAGCAGCTTCTGACTTCAACTCCCAGCTTCTAAGATTGTAGTTTGCCAGATTACTCTTACACTTCTCTACCTTAATCTACAAACTATAATTTGACTTGATCTTTTCTTTCTTCCCTGCCTATATTACTGCATAACACTACAAGTAATCCAGCAGCACAAGTCATCTAGCTACTCATCCAGAACTTTAACTCTTGTGCAAGCACCTCCAACTTTCTTCAAATCCTCAGTCCTCAAATCCCATTAAGTCTAAGTAATGCTTAAACTTACCTGCTACTTGTGCTTTTGTCAAAGCATCAGCAGGGTTCTCAGTCGTATGAACCTTCTCTAGCTTCACCACACCTTCTACAATAACATCTCTCACAAAATATACCTTAACATCAATATGCTTTGACCTTTCATGGAACACATGGTGTTTAGCAAGTTGTAAAGCACTTTA
>JAVXUL010095751.1:0-21150 GCA_035590515.1 Trichilia minutiflora | reverse complement strand
TATCTTGGTAGAACTCATAAAATCTGTGTCCCGCTTCTCCAGGGAGTCTATATCTGATCGGACGGGGGTCCAACAACAATGTCCCCTGTTTACTCACCTCCTCCAAAATTTGTGAAAGGGGAGCATTCAAGGGAGTAAACTTCTTATTCGCTCCCTCCTATTCCACTCGGCTCGGCCTGTCTACCTGGACGACCCACTTCGGATTATCTCTCTGAGGCAATCTCCGTTCCCTGGGATACTGTTCCTCTCTCCTCCTGTCGCCCCTATAGTACTCGGGGACTCTGTCCCTTCCCTGACTAACCTTAAGAAACCTCCTCCCGTCGCCTCTCCACTTTTTGTTATCGGGTTTCTTAAATCGATTGCTGTCTCTCGGGGGAGCCCCTACAGGTTTTTGTTCTTTCATCTTGAGCATCATTTGGTTCTTGACTTCTATCTCATTGAGTATCTTTCTTCGAGCCGCCTCATAAGTGTCCACCGAGGACTTGCAGATAACATACCAGGCCTGTCTATCTTTAGCCCTTGTCTCAGTCCCTCCAAGGCTAACGGATGATGGAAAGCCCCCAATTCAAGTACCTTCTCGTGGTACCTCTTGGCGAAGCTCCTGAGACTTTCACCATTTTTCTGTTTAAACAGTAACAAGGAGCTCGGGGTCTTGGTGCTGAAGATCACACCTTTGAATTCTGTGGTGAACACCTCATATAACTGCTTAAAACTCCGGATGCTCTCGGGGGTTAGACCCATAAACCACTTTCTGGCTTGCCCCTCTAGGGTCAGGGGGAATAGGCGGCACATTTGTTTTTCACTCAGACCCTGGATAAGCATCATCTCATGGAAAAAGTCCATGTATAGTGATGGGTTTGTCTTTTCAGAAAATGGGATAATTTGGGGCATTTTAAACTTTTTGGGTAAGGTCTGGCTCAACAGTTTAGGTGTGAAAGGTGACTTCGTATAGGGGCCAATCACTAGAATAGGGTCAGCCAGTTCACTTCGGGGACCCACCTTCTCTCTACTTATCTCCTCCATCACCTTTCTTACCAAGGACTCCACATCTTTGTCCTTGTTTGTCAGTCCTCCGTTCCTCCTCATAACACGGATTCCCTCGCCCAATGCCTCACGTTCTCTTCTCTGCCTCTGTTCCAACAGTATCCTCATATCATCCGGAAGTGGGCTAGAGTCATCAGGTATCTTCTGGACATCATCTGGGCTTCGGGAAACCCTCGTAGACCCGGGGTGGTGTCTTCCTCGAGCCATAGAAGGCATGCATGCATCTTTATCCCCCCTCCCCTCGAATGGGGTTCCTCCACAGCCTTGTTTTTTCCTTTTTCTACTGATGTATATCTTCTGGTCTGGGGTTGCCACCCAACTCCTTCCTCATCCCTCACCATGGCTTCTAGTTGAGGGAAGCTGCTTTCCACCGTCTCGTCTGGTATCCTCACATCCTGTGCATTGACCTGTATCATCTTTCTCATTTCTGATACTTCTTTGGCTAATGCCTGTAACTGCCGATCCTTCTCTGCATGCCGCTGTTCACTATCTTGAAGTAGCTGCAACAACCAAGCCATTTCTTCAGTTTCACTTACATGGCCCGTTCCACGTGCATGAACCTTTGCAGTATTTGATCGGGGGCTCCCATGCTCCGAAATTTCATGCAGGGCACTATCAATCCTTTCTGCAACAGTAGTAGCTTCCACAGAGCCTCCCTCTGTGTTTCTACGTTCAGATACGTGCCTTCTGGTTGAATATCCCCTAACGTTGATCATCTTTATTGAAAATGGTTCGTTAGCTGATTTTTTGTTCGTTTTCCACAGACGCCGCCAAATGTTGATGCAAGAAGTTGGTGTCGTCTTCAACCTCGAGCACCAGCTGGTCTTCTCTTTTTGTTCCTAAGCTTGAGACTGTAAAACACTGGACACATTAGGGATAAAGCTGATTTTCGGTGAAAACCCTCTGATACTTAAGTCAGAGAGGGTTTTACTTAGTGTGTGAGAAAGGTGTGCATGCAAGCAGGCAAGAATGCATGAAAAACATAAAGAGAATAGAATGTTATATTCCCTGAGAATGATGCCTAAAATCACTGAAAAAATGAGAGAATGTCTTACAGTCTATTTTTCTCAATGTGCTCGAATGAATCAGAATCCCCCTCCCTCGATTTTTGGATGCTGCATATTGGAAGTATAGAAGTCCGTAACATTGGACACGTGCTGTTGCATGGATGACGTGCTCAAAATAACTAGCTGCAAAAATCAGGATGCGTGGAAAACTGTGACATTTGTTCATGCCACATCAATCCCGAGATCCCGAGTGTAGGTTCCTCCAAGTGGAGCTTTCAGTTCCCCCGAGAACAAATTCCCCTAGTTCTCGAGAGGCTCTTATACAGCAGACTATAACTTCAATGACTCCAAAAGATAGTGTCGTGGAGACCCATTCGAGGATAATATACGTGTATGATGAGCCTAGGCAAGGGCTGAAAGATGAACCTGAACAAGTGAGCTGGGCCCGACAAAATACCCAAACAAAATTAAAATTAAAAATTTTAATATGAAAATTGAGGTCATAACAAAAACAACATTTTCATAACCTTTTAAAATATCAAAGATAATATAACTTTCCTTTGAAAAAAATATGTTTATAAAAGAAAGTTATTTAACTTTTATGTGTTATACATACCCTTTAGCTTTCGCGTCAGCTCGAAGACGAAGAAAATTCTGAATTTTTGTGCACCAACCGGTCACAGAAATCCTCTTCCGGATAGCCTCGTGTATAAATATCTAGCCACCACATCTTCCGCGTCGACTTTTCTCACTTCTCTCTATCTTCCTCTACCTCTTTGTTCTTAGTCTTTCTCTTCTTCCTGTTATACATGAAATATTTTGTCTTATTTTCTCTTAAATCCTCCTAACTACTAAGCCTTTTTCCTCTTCCTTTTCTTCATAAATTGCTTTCTTCTTCTTGTTTTGATGATATGAGTTTCAATTCTTCACAGAAATTTCTTTTCTGTTCATGTGGGTTCTGTTCAGGACATACCCAGAAAATCTTAGGTTTTAAGATCTTCTTTTCATTTTTTTAACGGTTTTTGTTTTGTTAACAGTATATTATACCTGAAACATCACGTTATCTCATGCTTAATATTTTAACAGTCGTTGTTCGCTGTTGCAGCATCTTCAAGATTCACATTCTAACGGCAGAAGTAGTGATATATACTTATATATTTTTACTAGTCTTGCTTTTGGGAAGTGGGAATCTTGATGATGCTGCATTGGCGATAAATGACTATAACGAGGTATCCCAGCATCATACAGGATCAAGATTTTTCTTCCTTTGCATCTCATAAAATTGAAGTGAATACATTCTAACATTATTTTTTTCTTAGTCTCCGCTCTTCATGTTCTTAATTTTGATATCTTCCTTTTTCGAAAATATCTTCGCTGATTTTTCTTTTATTGTCCAACTTCAGATCAAGGAGTTATTTCTGAGAGAGACTGGGCTCGGAAATATGTGTACGGAATAGGTGTGTTAAGATTTGTCCTGATATAGAAGAAGAAACTTTAGAATGACTCATAATTTTTGAAGGATTTTCAAAACTTACAACATCTAGCTATATATCTTGCAGGGAACATGAATGAAAACCATGTTGGGATGATGTCACATTGCGCTTTCAGCTGAGCTCCATGGAATCAGCAATCTAGAAGCTTGTTACTCACCTGAGTTTAAGACCATTTCATAATGTTTATCACTATCTTCCTAATCTCTTCCTTTTTAATTGGTCAAAAAGACCAAAGAACAATATTTACACACTTCTCATAATTTAACATATTATAATTCTTGAAATAAAAGAAAAGAAGCAGATTTTGATATGCAGAAAAAGTTTTATTGGGCCATGAGAAATTTATTATTTTCCCTTGAAGTTGATGTATTTGGTGCATGGAAGAAGCATATCCATGGCTGAGCACTAGGTTGAGGTTGATAGAGAATTGCAGAAAATTAAACAGATGGTTTCTATTATTTCCATCACATTTTACTTTCATATTCAGCACTCGATTGGAATTTACGGAAGAAGAATCTTATGCCACGTGATTTGGGACTTTGGTGACAAAAGCTGGTCTGTCATTTGACAAGTGTAAAATTTGGCCATGCATTAATATTCCTTATCATCTGGAAGGCCCTATAGAGCATCTGATGAATAAAGGAAAATGAACAAGTTAAATTGTACAATCTGAACACAACAAATCCCATTATTTTGATCCTTATAATAATTTGATTATTATCAGTGAAATATCTTCTCCTTCATTAGTGATCTAGATATATACACAACCATGAACAGTATAGGCAAGAATGAGTAATCGATAAAAATCTCCTTCATTTTACCTTTGCTTTCGTTTTCAATTGATAATACTAAATTCATTTTTGTATATAAAATCATGAGAATTTTAATTCAATATGAAATATAAAATTAAAAATATAATTGTTTCATGCATTTACTTACATATGTGGTTACATAACTTACATTGGTCCCTCGTTGTTTTGTGCAATCATTGATTCCGAAGAAATTCTAGTCTCAGCGTATCAAAATCTTCAAGACTCATTCGAATTATTAACGAAAAAGTAAAAAAGGTTGATAGCTCAGACAAGTTTATGCCCTCCATGAAATTGAATGTGTGGTCAGAAGCAACAATTTATAAATTCTGCCACCTAGTGGTTGACTGGCATCTTTTACAAAATTCTGGTTTAAAATTATGAAAACAGAAAATATCTTTTGATGCTATCAATAATTAATTTTACCAATTTCATGTCTCTCTCCAACCTATATGCATATGCACAGAAATTGAATATTCTCGTATTTGTTTTGTTTGATCAGAAATAAAAATAATATTTTATAATTGCTAGTTTTCCAAACCTTTAGAAAGTTTCAAAATCAAAACTCCCCGCCCGCCATTATAATTTTTTCTATAAACTGTCATTGTCATTGTTTTGGCGATTTTACATATTTATTCACGTGAAATTCAAACCCAAACTTTTAATCGTTGTCTTATCCAACTCAGTTTTGGTCCATTTCAGAATAATAATATTAGAGACAGATTTTTATACGATTTTTAAAAAAATATATATTGTGATAAAATTTTATTATTAGCACCTACAATATATAAATTTTTTACTTAGCAATTTTTTATTTACTTTCGTGACAATACAGAGTATGTGAAAATTATATCATATTATTAGGTAAACATACAGGTGGTACGAGGAACTTCATTAATAAAAGATGTGGTATTTTTATCCAAGACATTTTATTTTTTTATGTGTATCCGACTTCAGGACCTAAGAAGTTCGTCCCTCAAAAAATCACATCTCAGGTTCTCGAGGTCAGCTTTCAGAAAACATTGTCTTGAATCCTCGGAAGATAGTCTATAGAGGAACCCTGCATCGGAATCTGAGAAGTCACCTTCTCAGACGAACACGCTTCAGGTCCCAGGTACACGACTTCTTAAGAACGCAAGATAGCTTTCAGAATTGACCCCTTGGACTCAGGGGCCTCTCAGGGTGTCTCCTCTTCACCAACACGGATGCAACCTTCAGTTAGAGAATCCCCGACCAAACACCCTCATAATCAAAAATGGGAATGACCGCTGACATGACAGGCCTTGTGATATCCCACCTGTCCCATTCATCACCCATCTCTAGACAAGATGACAGCAGCAGATCTAGAAGTGACAGGAATGTCAACTATAATATTAATGAAAGGCGGTTGCACCCTGTTCAAAGTCGTCAAAGTCCTATCATTCTCATTTTTTGATGTCTAGTCACATCACCAGGGCACTATATAAAGGGAGGTTCTCCATCAAAGAAAGGGCTTCAACTTACTCTTGGTATCCCTATTCTTCAAATTTTGATTCCAAAATTGGATGTTTCAACTCTGAACACGACCCTCTTGCCGTTTTCTTCTCCTTGACTGTGGGTAAAATTCTTCTTCTTCCTACATCCCACTCCGGCTAGTTTACCGGAAGCTACCATATATTTTCTCACCATATTTGACTTAGGCATCGGAATTTTTTCGTCGGGACCCCCACCTAGTGTAGCTCATAGTGTGTTATTATTTTTGTAGTTTTAGGAGGTGAAGTTTCGCCGAAAACAACAAAATATCTAGCCATTCTCTGGTGAAAAACTCATCGTCTGGTCGTAACCACATCGTCCTCACACCTCACCAGCTGAGTCATTCCTAATTGACTATAAAGAGGGTCCACGGATAATTCTTGCACCAACAACTGGTGTCGTCTGTAGAAAACTAACTAAAAGCCATCAAAGCATCGTTGGTGAGGAAAAAGAAGAGGTTAACAAATGCAAGGAAAGGAAGGTCCCAATAAAAGTACTGCCCGAGAAGGAAAGAAAACTTTGTACATGGTAAAAGAGTCTCGACCTAGGAGTGAACGCCCGAAAAAGCTCCTAGTCAACAGAGCCGAAGCACTGAAAAAGGAACTGCTAGAGATCAGACGATGGTTGACCAAAGAACCAATCGCCTCGGGAAAGGAAAGCATGCTATTTACGCCTAAAAAGTGGGAAAGTCGACCCCCCGAGGTGGTCGTGCGAGAAAAATTCAAAGCTTTAGGGAAACGCATGGCCACGCGTCTACGCCCAGGCTGATAGCCTCACAAAAAGAAAAGGCCAAAGCAATAGAAGTTGTAATAGATGCACCTAGGGTACCTCAGAAAGTCAGCACTCCCTTCAAAATTTATGAAGAGCAGGAGCGGGGAAGAAATAACAACAAGGGACATCACCAAGAGACGAGTGGGTGGAAGGGGGAACACGACTTGATCCCCACTGATATGAGATTGCACCTCAATCGAACATATACTCGAGATAAGAAAGTCATAACAACTACCGATAAGGAGGAGATAGAGGATTGCGTGAGAAAGGTACTATAAGAAATGAGAGCGTAAAGCATTCTTGCTCCAAAGAAGGACCCAGGAACTGAGGAAGTTCCTACGTCCACCTCCATGTCTCCCCTCTCGAGGAAAATACAGGCATCATACCTTCCAAGAAAATTTAAGATGCCTCCGTTAGCTGCCTACGCTGGGAGGACTGATCCCTCTTTACACTTAAGCATGTTCAGAGAGGCGATGCTGACGCAAGGCCTGACAGAACTCCAAATGTTCCGACCTTTCTACTTGACTTTAGTAGGAGCGATCAGGCACTGGTATAAGAAATTGCCACCCCCGATCATCAACAACTTTAATCAGCTGGCTACCATCGTCGAACACGAGTTTAAGGAGACGGCGACCACCAGCCAAAGCTTAAGCGTCCTCGAAGAAAATTAGGCGATCCCAGGTAGGACAGGGCCTCCGCAGATCAATCGATGAAAGGATAAGAAAAGCCGCCACCAGGATCCCAACAGCAGCAGGAATACAGGTGGATTCAGCAGACAGTAAGAAGATTATGTCCTTGAGTCGTGCAAGGACAAGAGACCCCAAAACCCCTCCCAAGAAAGTTGAACAGGTAAATACCCAGGAGTAGGCGCTCTCAAAAGCTCACATGACGAGGAATTATTAAGTGTGACACAAGTAGGGGGACTCTTAGCACCACAGAAAGGGTGCTGCCTGAGAAGAACAAGAGCTAACCCTCTGTTGAAATCCACAGAAAGAACGGTCACATAGAAGGTGGATCCGCGCAAACAGATCAAGAAATTAGCTGAGAATAACTATTTTGTGAATTCTTCACATCCCCCGGGAAGTTAGCTCAACTCAACGCTAATGTTCCAAACAAAGTATGAGAAATAATGTAGGAAAGATATGGCCTCCGAGAGAGTCTCCCCTCAGGACGGCCCATGATGTGGATTCTTCATAGCATTCCCCTGAAGCCAGTCAAACTCAATGGCAACCTGTCAACCAAGACGTGAAATCAAAAATGCAAACAAAGTATAGTCCCCGAGAAAGTCTCTCTTCGAGTTGACACATGGGTGCAGAAAAAAGCATAGCCCTTGAGAGAGTTTCTCCTCAGGGTGACGCACTTGTAACATTCATGTACATCTTTTTGTATAAATAAAATTGTATAAATAAAACAAAATGTTCGCCATACTCTTAGCACCTCTTGAAATCTTCATCGACTCGATAGTCTCCCTTAGTGTTAAGGTTGGCCATGGGCTGTAAAATCCCTTGACGCTAGCAGAGATAAAAATCCTATCCAGTACAGGATCATATAAGTCCTTGATCCAGCTCAAGCATCCTGAGAGTATAAGACCTAGCTTAAGACTTAGGCTCTGCGATCCATGACAGCGTTAGGTCCTTCTAAAAATAAAAATTCTGTCAAGTCCAGGATCATATAAGTCCTTGGTCCAGCTCAGGCGTCCCGAAAGTATAAGACCTAGCTTGAGACTTAGGCTCTGTGATCTATGGCAGCATCAGATCCTTCTAGAGATAAAAATCTTGTCTAGTCTAGGATCATATAAGTCTTCTAGTCCAGTTCAGGCATCTCGAGAGTACAAGACCTAGCTTGAGATTTAGGCTCCTCGATCCATGACAGCGTCAGGTCCTTCCAGAGATAAAAATTCTATCCAATCCAGGATCGTACAAATCCTTGGTCCAGCTCAGGCATCCCGAGAGTATAAGACCTAGCTCAAGACTTAGGTGCAATGATCCATGACAGTGTCAGGTCCTTTCAGTGATGAAAATCCTACCTAGGCCAGGTTCGCATAAATCCTTGGTCCAATTCAAGCATCCTGAGAGTATAAGACCTAGTTCGTGATTAAAGCGTGGTAATCCTAAGTGTTGTCAAGTCCTGTTCACCCCGAATTTATATAAGTCCTTGATCTGGCTTAGGCAACTTGAGAGTAGAAGACCTAGTTTGTGATTAAGGCACAGTAATCCTTGACAGTGCTAGGTCATTTTTCAGATATCAAAATGGCCTTAAGCCTTTGAAGACCCCTAGCACTAGTCGAGAAAACTCCTAGGTTTTTGAACGAGATAAAACTCCAAGACTCACCAAGCGAAGACTCTTGACCCTAGTTGAGGTGCTCCCAGGATCTCAGGAGAAATCAAACTCCAAGGCCCTCCCTAAATATATCCTTGAACCCGAGAAGTTTGTGGTCACCCCCAAGCCATAGTCAATAATTATATTTGCTTATCTGATTTGTGTTCGAGTTATAGTTAAAATTCTCTTTAAACTTAGATAAGTGAAGAAGAAAAGCTGGCCTGAGAGACACACAAAAGTAAACACGAAAATTTTTCCATTTATAAAGAGTTGATACAAGTCTGTGTTGTACAAAAGAATGCAAAAAGTCCTAAAATACTTGGTGGGAGGTTTTTTTACATCCTCATTCTAATATCTCCACCAATATATCATCTTCTACCCGGGGGGCAGAGGGGGCCTCTTCATCCTTTGTCTGAAGGGCAAGAGGATTTTCTTCCCTTTCTCTTACTGAAGGGGTCTCTTCATTTCTTGCGACTCGGGAAGGAGGAACATCCTCTTGGAACGTCGATTGATCCAGGGGGCCAGTGATTCGGAACCCCTAGTGGCTACCTCAGGAAGACCTTCTGGCTTAACAGAAGGAGCTTCATCCCTTAATCTTCTATCATCAGTAGACACATCGATCGTAGAAGGATCATCTTGAGAACAACTCCCAGAGATTCCTGGGATGTCACGGCCCAACTGATCGAATAGTTAGTACAAGTCCAACTCCGGGTACTCTTGAAGAAAGAGACAGCTTGTCAAATCCACACCCTCATCATCTCCCTCATCGAAATGATCGACGAGTTGAGTAGGCACCTCCTTTAGTTTCTTTCTTTGCTCCTCAGAGGTCTATTGCAGGGTCTTATACGCCTCTCCCAGTACCCGGAGCTCCTTAGTCAAAAAATTAGTCCTGTCCTTCGACCTCACTAGTTCAGACAAGACCATCGAATACTCCCCCTTTCACCGACAATCTTCCTCTTTCAGGGTCCAATACTGTTCCTTCAACCTATTAAGCTCACCAGTGACCCCTCTTCTAGCCCACTCAGCAGCTTCGCCCTTAGTCTTCAAGGCCTCAGACTGGGACTCAGCAGCTGACAGCTTTCCCTACAGATCCTCCTTCTCCCTGAGCCACTGAGCCCTTTCCCCCTCTAAGGTCACAACTCTAGAAGTCAACTCCTCTCTCTCCCTAATGGCTTGCTCCTGTGTGGCTGCGATGGCATTCTGAGCCTTCTTCTCCAACTTCTTCACGGTATCATATGCCTATTTCCTGACAATAAGGACATTTCGGAAGTCATCAATGAAGAGGTCCAGCATGTAGGTGCTCTGGATCAAAGAAATGCTTGGGTGGTCAGCATCTTTCAAAGGGACAAAAGACTATAAAAGATCAAGGGAGAAGGAGACTTACCCATTGAGATAAGACGCTTAGCCAATTGAGGGCTTCTTCCAGTGGGATGTCTGCCATGTCATCAACCCTCTTCGACGAAATTACCTCCCAGGCAGAGTTAGCCAGGAGGAGGAGGTATCCAAAATTTTCCCTTTTGCTTTCAGGGAGATCCTCCGCAAAAATTCCATCTATATGCCCGACGCTTTCTTTCTCGACCAAGAATAGGTCTTCTATCGCGAAGAGAGATGGCTCTTCTCGCCCTAGCCCAGCCCCCGAGCCCGAAGGTTTATCACCTAAAAACCTTCTTGGGTCGGTTTATAGCTCTTTATCCCAACCCTGGGCTCCCTGCATACTCTGTTCCTAGACCTGGGGGACTGTCACTCCCATCTGCGATCCGAGATCCTCCTCGATTAACTATCGATAGGGCGAGGTGGGAGGTCTGTCTTCTATTTTTTCTATGCCTCACCCTAGCCTTCATTCATAGGCCTTTTTTCCTTATCTTTGTCCCTGGCCTGGTCAATCTTTTGAGGGCGTTTTTCCATCTCCTCCCGAGGTTCCTTGAAAGAGATTCTCTTTTTCTTAGGACAGGTGGCTTTCTTCCCTCCCTCCTTCTCAGAAGTCTTCTTAGGGTCCTTCTTTGCAGGCCCCTTCTCCTTATCACTCGGGGCCTTTGCCTTAGGGTCAGTAGCCTTGGAAGTCTTCAAGGCCCCTTTAGAAAGCATACACTGCAGGACCTCACTGGATCTCCTCCTGCCTGCCAAATTCTTCTCGATCCCCGCCTCTACACCAAAGAAGACACAATTAACCGTCAGAATCAAAGGAAAGGAGCCAGTCAGAAAAAGCAATGCAAAGACTCCTTACCTTCATTTGCTTGAGCCCTCAGTTTAGAGAGCTCACTCTTAGACATCGCCTTGGATGCCAACCCTGAGACGATTATGCTATTCATATTTAACAGCTCTTTGACATCCATGATGGGAAGCTTCAGAAGCTTGTTCTCCACATTCACCGGGATGTCTGACTGATCCCTCCTAGCGATAGTAAAAGAAAAATCAGTCAATCTCAGTATGAACTCCCTTCTTAGTAAAACTATGAAAAATATCTGCTATATGCTTACCAGGCTCTTGGAAGGAGGGAGGAAGGGAGTAGGGAGATGACTCTGTACAGTCCCCGTTGACAATAAACCAGCGATCTTTTCAGTCCTTATTACTAGAAGGAGAGCCCTTCACCCGGGACTGGAATCCTCCTTGGACTTGGAGGAAGTACCAACTAGGATACTGGCTAGTATTCTTCCTGAGGAGTACAGGTACAGCACTTCATCAGGAGTTGGACCGGGACCCTCTTTGAGGAACCTCAGCATGAACAGCCCGTTCAGAATCCTCCAGCTATTCAAAGTAAGCTGGTAAGGCAAAATCTTGAAGGCTTCAAAAAGCTGAACGAAATAATTCTACAGGGAGAGACTGGCCCCCAACAGTAGATACTCCTTATTGGGCGTTAGTTCCCCTAACGCCAAGTTGCTCGGGATCTCATCCCCATGTGGTACCCTCAATTGAGCACTGTCAGGGATATCAAAAGCCCATTGAAAGACCAACAGATCTGCCTTGATGATAGATGAGACAAACCAGTCTGTCTCGTTAGGCCCCCTATCCCGAGCCTGCTACAAAGCACTCCTTCCGTCCTCACCAGACTCTTGGGTCTTAATAGGATCTTCGGCTTCCTCCCGACTGCTGGTAGGAGTATCAGAGGGTCTATTTCTATTCATTATTTTCCTGACCACGGGAAATCAAGGTGTGTGTGAAAATCTACAGAACTCTCAGAATTTACAAAGAATTGAAAACCTTTTACTTTTTTCAGCAAGATGGTGGATATGACGGTAACGCACGAAGAACAAGCTTGGACACAAGCACCTGCAAACACAAAAGGCACAAAAACTAAAAACACAGAAAGGTTACCGGAAGCAACAGAAGGAAGGAAGAAGAGAAAGCACTGGAGTCAGAGTTATCACTAAAGATGGTGATATGAAAATGAAAGCTGAAGAAAGGAGGATTTTTATAGAGGGGAAAGATCTATCTCCATTATCGACTGAAGGGACGAGGGAAAGCCACGTGTACCTTCATTATCTCTGCGCCCCGAGAAATCGTTGAGTACCCACCATCAAGGTTCTGACACGTGGTCCATTCACAGTCAAACATTCAAATCCTCTCAAAGTACAAAGTGTCGCAAGGTCAGTAACAGTTGTGTAACATGACCCCTGACGTACAGTATTTAATAAGGACAAGTTAAAGACCTCGAAAGAAGAAGCATCTAACGGCTCCGTTAATTAGGGTTTTCAGTAGCAAGATGACGTCTCAGGCATTCTCAATACCTCAATCGGTGTCTCCTCCACGATGAAAGGCGTCTCAGATCTCAGGAAGTCTCTTCTTCGAAAATCGGACCAGATCAGATGGGAGTTTCTAGTGCAATACTTTAGAAGTCTTACACTAGAAACTGGGGAACTATCTGTTGGGGTAAATATACAGGTTGTACAAGGAACCTCATCAGCAAAGGACGTGGCATTTTCATCTCAGGCATTTCACTCCTCCAAGTGTACCCGACTTCAAGATCCAAGGAGTTCGCCCCTCAAGGAATCCCGCCTCAGGTTCTCGGGGTTAGCTCTCAGAAAACTTTGTCTCGGGTCCCCAGAAGACAGCCTCTAGAGGAATCCTGCATCGGGATCCAAGAAGTCACCTTCTTAGACGAACACGTATCAGGGCCCAGGGACCCGACTTCTCAGGAACGTAAGATAGCCCTCAGAATTGGCCCCCTGGACTCAGGGACCTCTCAGGGTACACGGATACAACTTTCAACTAGAGAACCCCTGACCACACGTCCTCATAATCAAAAATGGGAATGACTGTTGATATGGTAGGCCTTGTGATATCCCGCCTATCCCATCCATCATCCATCTCCAGACAAGGTGATAGCAACATACCTAGAAGTGACAGGAATATCAGCTATAACATTAATGAAAGGCGGTTACACCTTGCCCAAAGTCGCTAAAGTCCAATCATTCCCATGCTCCGATACCTAGTCACATCACCAGAGCACTATATAAAGGAGGGGTCTCCATCAAGAAAAGGGTTTCAACTTCTTTTTGTACCTCTAATCTTAAAATCTTGATTCTAGAATTGGATGTTTCAGCTCTGAACACGACCCTCTTATCGTTTTCTTCTCCTTGATTGTGGGTAAAATTATTCTTCTTCTTACATCCCACTCCGGCTGGTTTACCGGAAGTTATCACATATTCTCTCACCATATCTGACTTAGACATCAGAGTTTTCCCGTCAAGACTCTCACCTGTCATGACTCATAGTGTGTTATTATTTTTACAGGTGTAGAAGGTGAAGCTTTATCAGAAGCAACAAAATATCCAGTCATTCTCCGGTGAAAAACTCATCGTTCGATCGCAGCCACATCGCCCTCATACCTCACCAGCTGAATCGTTTTTAATTTATTGTAAGGAGGGTCCCCTGATAATTCTTGCACCAACATTATTATATTAATTTACATAAAAATTTTATAGAACTAATGTTATTTATTTAAAAAAAAATTATAAAGATTTGAAGTAAAAAAAAAAATTATTGGGAGTTGATTTAAAAAAAAAAATCAAGGTCAAAATGAGAAAGTCCAATATTGGATATGCAATGTGAAACTTTGATGAATAATTAAATATTAAATATATAGATATTGTTTTTAAGAAATTTTAGATAATAATAATAATAATGATCAACATTAAATTCTCTAATCAACATTAAAGTTAAATAAAATGAAAAATAAACATAATTTTATTTTTTATAAATATATAGAAAATAATGAAAATATTTTTAATATAATTTCAGATAAATATTTCATTTTTTGTTATCAAGAAAATTGTTAATTATTTTATTTTTAAATTATTATAAAAATTAAAAAAATTCTATTCATAATGACTTTTCGTATAAATATTGAAATCTTGTTCCTTTTGTTTTTTTATTTGAATTTATTATTAGTTAAATCTTTTTATACTTTTGATTAGATTTTTTTAAAAATCAATATTTATTTAATTTAAGTTCCGGTTGTAGCTTTTATGTGACTTGGGACCCGGTCGATAATGTTCTCCTTTTTCTTTTTTATTAAAGAAAATGATGTCGAGTCGGGTTGAGGTTGAGGCCCAATATAAATTCGGATTGCATGAGGATCAATCTGTTAAATTGTTAAAAGAATTGACAGTCAGAAAAAAAGAAAATGGTAAGAATGGTAAGTTTGTAAATTTTTAAAGATGTAGGAGGAATGATTGTCTATAGGGAGCAACTGGTAATTTCACTAGGTAGTTGATTTCAAGTGTTTTGGTCAAATTTCTATCATCAATCTTTAATCAGAAGGGCAATGTGCGAACTTGTTTGATAAGATAGCCATGGTCGGTCTTTACTTCAATATAAATCATGTTTTTTTATTTATTTATTTAGTTAGTTGATTGTGGTGAAATGGATTGTTCCTATATATATTGTATAGCTTAAGTGCATAATTACATATTCAATTCGTCGTATGATTTAAATGTAAGTTATGAACGATAGTATATTTAGTTATATTTATTTTAAAGATTAATTTAATAAAACTAATTTAATTGACATGATTAAATTATAAAAAAAAAATCATAATTTTTATTTTTTTTAATTAAAGCTAGAGTTTCATTTCAACAAATTCGAAATTAATTCGGATTCTTTTGGAATTCACGCAAGCAATTTCATCTTCTCAAATTTCATTATATTCTATGTATATTCTTGAACTTAAATACGGGTGGGTGTTAGAAAGGGGACTTTATGTAGACTACTGCAAAAACCACACGGTTGAACTTTTGAAGACACAAATTATAATATAGAAATTGACATAATATAATAATATTAGTTATTCTATAATTTACATATATATTTTTTGTTAATAATTACATTAATTTTATTTTTTATTGATCACTAATACAATATCACATCAATTTATATATAAAAGTTTGTAAAAAAATTTATATTTCTAATATCTCTCTTATCAATATACATAGAAATTGACCATTGATAGGTTCATAAATTTTAACCATTAAACCTAATTTTATAGTAAAACATAATGGTTAAATTAATAAATTATTTATGTAAAATCCAATAAATTTAGTTTAAACCGTTACAAAAAAAAATTTGTTAGATTTTTTCTATTTTTATTTAAAAATACAATAATCATTTTTAAAAACTTGAAAAAATGTGCGGTGAAAATTATAACAGAAGTTAGAGAATTGCAAAAGCAAATTAAAAATACAACAAAAAGAATTGAGAGATCTATACTTTTATAATGCTATGTTATTTATATCTTATTTTAAAATATCATAATTAAACACTGGTTGTTGTTTGACAATTGATTTATTATAAAAATATTTACAAATTATATATATATATATATATATATATTTACTATTAACCTAAGTACGACAAGGCTAATTTCATTTAAAACTTAAAAGTTCAGACAATTTCAATCTCAAAATATTTTTTTTCTTCAATATATATTTTGAATGTTCGTAAGGTTTTAAAATTTTAATTCGTACAAAAATAACGTAATTTTTCTTAAATTCGCAATTTACTTTCCCACGTGTACGAAAAGAAAACTTTAGGTTTCGTTTCCTTTCCAAATGCACAGAAAATTCAGAATTTTTGTACATTAACCGGTCGCCAAAGAACCTCTTCCAGCGACAATCAGGGATAAATGAGAGCCTCCAGCCACCTTTCTTCCTCGCCAACTGTTCTCACTTCTCTCTGCCTTCTTCTTTCTCTTCACTTTTTCTCTTCATCGTTTGATCGGTGATGTGATGCACGGAGATCAAGCGGCCAGCTATTGGTCCTTTTTCTCTCTAAGCCCCTTAATCTTCCTTTCTTCATAAAAGGTTTTCTTGTTTCCCTTCTATGAGATTAGTTTCTTAATTGTATTTTTGTTTCAAAATTCGAGTTGTTCTTTTAACTCCTGTTTAGGACATACCCTGGGAATTTCACGGTCAAATCAAAGATCTTCAGCTCCCTTTCTTGTTCTGAAAACAGTATTAATCCGATAACCCTTTGTTATATTTCACGCAGTGCAGACAAAATAATTTTAGAGTTGTTGCTCGCTGATGCAGTGTCATCAAGATTCACATTCCAACGCCGGTAGCAGAGATATTTATTTAAATATTTCTGCTTGTCTTGCTTTCTGGAAGTGAGAATCTTGATGATGCTGCAACGGCGATAAATGACAAGAACAAGCTATCCTGGCATCATCTAGCAAACGGATCTAGACTTTTCTGCCTTCGAATCTAATAAAGGGGAAGTTCGTATATCTTTTTTCATTTACATGTTCTTTGGTATCTTTGTATTCGAAAATATCTGCGTTAATCTTTCTATTGTCCATTTTCAGTCAAGAATAGCTATTTCTGTTCGATGCCAAGGCGCGAGAGTCAATTTTTTCTGTAGAGGTTAGTGCAGATTTCCCTTGATACACAAGAAATTATTGGGTGACATGTAAATTCATCTTTGTGGGATATTTTGAAAGGAAACTCATGTAAATTCATGTTCGTAGGGAACTTGAAATTCCAAGCACCATGGAGTCAATCAAAAACCTAGAAGGCTTTTTTCTCACTTAGATTTTAATCAGTTTAATAATATTTTAATGGCTTTCTTCTTTCTTCGCAGTGAATCAGTCAAATGAAGAACAAAATATTGCATTTTATGCATCCCTAGAAATAAATCATAAAGCATAACCGTATATACTATTATAATATCAAAGTAGATATTGGGATGATCAGTGAGATCATGTTTGACGGCAGGATATGTGTTGTGTCCGTACATGATTATTCCTATAGACTTTGTTGGGGGCTGATTTCCTCCCGATTTCCTATCTTTTTAATATTGGAGGGCTTGTAAGACTTCTGAAATCAGAAATACTGTTGTTGATGTCCCATTTGTTCCATATATACGCACAAAAAAACAATCCAAATAGCCTTCGTTGTAACTCAGCAGTACTATAGAACTTCTACTCACTATCATTAAGAATATTCAATGCGACATGACTTAATTACTTATTAATATTTGGCACATTTTTTATGATTAACATACATTAATTAATTGCCAAAACAAATTTGAAACAGATCTGGTTTGTAGGAATGGTTTTATTGGACTGTGAGAGTACAGGTATTAGTCCTTCCCTGAAGTGCTGTTTAATTGGTTATGCAAGAAGCATATATCCATTGATGAGCTTGAGCCCGGAGAGAATTGCTGAAGATATATTTTACGTTTATCTTCAACTATGGATCGGAATTAGGGAAGAAAAATCATATTGCATGACATTTGGTGACAAAAGCTGTAATGTCATTTGACAAGTGAAATGGAGGGACATGGACCTGATCTGATCAGTTGGAAAGTCCGAAAGAACATCTGATGAGTGAAGGAAAACGAACAAGTTAAAGTGTACAATAGGATCCCAGCAAATTTATTTTGCTACAAATCATATTTGTCTGCATATTTTTTCAGATAATACGCAGAATATTGTTGTACTTTTAAGTTAATATATAAAGATATATTCATTATAACACTCTACTTTTAATTTAAAAAATTTTCATGCTAGAAATGTTTGATGTTCTAAGGTTTAAATTTTGGGTAGATAGGATGAGAAATGTGATAAATATAACGTTGTCTTATAATTTGAATTTCACACACATTAATTTATAAATAAGTAATATTAAAAACATAAATTTTTTATGCAAATTAATATGATATGTTATTATTAATAATAAAAACACAAAATTAATACAATTATAAGAATAAATAACATGAACCATGTAGCAACAAATATAATAATACTATTTCTATTTGTATAAAAGAGTTCGCAGAAAAAATTTATATCTCACACATTATTCTTTATAAATATATCAAGATTCACCATCCAGTCATACAGTTTCTTCGAACCCTCCAACCTTAAAAAAAAATTCAAAATTTTTGATTTATTATTATTAATAATTTAATTTCTTAAAAATAGAAATATAATGTTTTAACACTTCGTGTTTAAAATGTATAAATTTTAACCTTCGTAAATTGTAAAACTAGCTCCTTCAATATCCTATGAGTTTTGGATCGTGAGCAAAGTTGAATATTGACAACTGATATTTAATTTATGGGAAAACCACTCGCCCCAATATATATATTAGATAATTCACCGTTTAATGTGATTATAGTTAATGGTGTGTTTGCCATTTATTTTGTTAATTTAAAAAATTGAATCATTAATCATTTGTTTTTATAATATTTGTAAATTAAAAATTTAATACTTTAATTCCATATATTCTTGGCTTTTTTTTTTCATTTATAGCCTTAGCCCTTAATATTAAAATTCCAAATCAAGTTCCGTATTGAAATTGGACTTATTTAATCATAGTTACGTGATTAATTACTTGCTTGTTTCATTTATAGCCCTTTATTAATTTCCCAATTCCCACTCCAATTCTACAGATTCTTAATTGAACGTACAAGTAATTATATGTATGATAAAGCAAGATGAATTGAAACTCTTACGATTTGAAGAATCTTTAAACATTTAATTGCACTTTTGGGCAGAAACTAAAGTTGCCACAAAAAATGCATATAGTTATTTGGCAATGCTCTTGACAATATTTAAGTGTATGCATTGCTTGATGTCTTCCTTTTGAACCCTAGTTCAAGGTGAAGGTGAATTCTTAATCTTTAGACTTTGGATTTTGTTGGGTTTGTCGACAATTTAACCTACTCGAAAAAGCTTTGTTCATGATAGATGTCTATCAGGATCGAGATTACCACAAATTTTATAAGTGCATCTCAATAAAATAATAATGTTTTAGATAAGTAAGTCCCAATGAAATCATTGTAACGAACGAACCTCGTGACAGCTTTGTCCTCCTCCCATAGTTGGCACCAATAAACTAAATGCATAGCTAAATAATGGTTGGCTTAATTGTTCAACTAGCATTTCAATTATTGTACTATGTCACGCAAATGATGGCGACATATACATCAATCTCAAAATTTCCCATCAACCCACAATCTTTTTACCTCGTTTAGTTTTCCTCATTGTAGGTCCAATTTTAAGGCACTATGGACCACCATCTATTAAATATTTACTACCAAGTTTCTGATCATTCTACCTACTATCACAATAAATAAATTTCACCATTGCCATCTCCAAGAAGTAGCTGCAGCAACCTCGTGGCTATCAGATTTTGTGACAACAGGAAAACGAATGGTCCCTAATGTACTATATTATTCGATGCGACGTGGATATTGGCTATGCATGCCCCACCCCATATGAAAGATTCTCACTCTCGTGTAACTCAAATTATGTCGAAGTTGAATGATCCTAACCATTGATAACGTACGCTCATATTTCAGACCACAAGTTGAACGACAGACAGCTTGCGGATATTTGGGTTAAGCTTTGATATGAATATTTGGATATTTGGGTAAGAAGCTAACATCTATAAAAGATACGAATAATTTATACAAATTAATATGTCAAAATTAATAAATTATATAAAAATATTAACAACATAATATTGATATATTAATTTGTTTAAATTCGGTGTTACAATTATTATGGGAAAATTTTTTTGTAGATCCCTGTTTTATGGTTTAATTATCTATCTTGTTCTTATCTTTTTAAAAATTATTCATTACATCTTTCCATTAGGGCGACCTCAACCGAATAATTTAAAAATGATGCACGTTACTAAAAGGATTCAAATCCAGACCTCCTAAAATATTATACAATTAATTAACGACTTCGTCAAATACTTTAATATTATTTTTATTCGTAACTTATTTTTTATATAAATAAAGTTATATTAAATAAATAGTTTAAGATAATAATAAATATTAATAATTAACGACTAGTACTGTCTTTTTTTAAAAAAAGATATTATTATATTTAAATACTAATTATTTTATTTTTAATTTAAAATACTAAAAATATAATTATATTAAATGTCTAACTTATTAATTGTTTAATTATTTATTATTATTATTATAAATTAGATATAAATTATCTAATTTTTAATATCATAATTAGTTATAAAAATATTGAAATTAAAATTAAGAGATTAATATATTATGTTAAATATTAATTATTTAATTTTTATTGTAATTGAATAAAAATTATGTAATCTTTAGCTGCATAATTAATTTTAAAAATTTTATATTATAAATTAATAATAATTTTAAAACTAAAAAATTATATATTTTATTAATATTAATGATTATTGAAATTAAAGAATATTTTAAAAAATATTACAGGCTATTTAGATTAAAACATTACTATATTATTATATTAAATATTAATTTTTTAATTTTTGTTATAATTAAATAAGAATTATATAATTTTTAGTTAGACAATTACATCTATAAAATAATATTTTTTAAAATAAAAAATTAATATATTTTACTATTTTATAAAAAAATTTATATGATTATCTAAAAAATAAGAGTTTTTATTATAAATTAAATTTTTATTTTTTATTTTATTATTTTATTTTTAAATTATTCATTGGTTATCAATAAACAATTTAAAAATAAAATTTTAACAATTCTAAATTATAAAAAAAGTTACTAATATGACCAATATTGTTCTAGTGTTAGGCATAGAGGTGAGTCAATTGCATATTTTTATAGTCGTCTAGGGTTTGAATCCCTTTTCATACGAAATTAAAGATATGGGAGAATGATAAATTCCCCCCTCTGGTTTCTGACTATTCCAATCACCCCCTGCACAAATTTTTATGAAATCTCAGC
>JAVXUL010095690.1:0-21155 GCA_035590515.1 Trichilia minutiflora | reverse complement strand
GCTTCCTGATCTAGCCTGGTGAGCACCCGAAAAATAAGACTAAGGTATGGGCTACTTTGCACAAGAAAATTTCATATCTTGCCCTGACTGGCTAACTATCTCTATTGTCCCCAAACTAGGATAATCTCTCTTTACGTGACCCACTTGGCCATATTGAAAGCACTGGAGAGATAATCTACAAGGCCCACTATGATACCTTCTATAGTTAGGATATCGCCTACTGTCAAATGACTTCCTGCCTGATCCCGAGATAAGAGTACTAAATCAAGACGATCTCTGCTCTCTAGGAAAAAAGGTGAAAAAATCCCAAGACTTGTTGAATGAATGCTCGAAGATCCACTACTGCGGCTCTTCTTAGAAGACTGACCTACTGAAACACTGAGGTTCTTTCTCTTTTGGAATCTAGCCCTGGATCTTCTTTCCCTAATCAATGATTCTCCTCGTAGGGCTAACTGCACTACCTTTTCATAACTCTGCTTGCCTGTCACTAGTATTCTGTCTCTGATCTCTAAATTCAGCCCAACCTCAAACTTAGCACACAAAGTTTCTTCAATGATAAGTTCTGGACCAAACTCTGTCAACTGCCTTAACTGAGTCTCATAATCTGCTACCGTGCTACCCATCTGTCTTAAGTTCATAAACTCTTATCTTTTCTGATTACTATGAAAGTGCGTAAAGTACTTCTCTTAAAAGGCTCTCTGGAAATCATCCAGGTAGACTTAGCACTGAGCCTCACTGATATATTCTACCACTAAGTGGAAGCACTCTACTAAAGTAATCTGGTAGTCACTCTCAACTTTTCCTGATATGATAAATCCATGTCATCCATATTCTGTTATACTGTTCTCAGTCATCTGCTTGATTTCAAAGCATTTGTGGTTCTACAAAAAGGAATACTTCCAAGTTGTCTCACTTCCTTAATCAACTTAGACAACTTCTTCACTGGCCGAGAAGATTCAGCTTGGTTTGGATTCGGCACTAAATTCTGTGTACTTATAAATACTATGAATGTAAGTTTCCTGTGTCCAAGAGAAATGAGCATTCCCTTTAGAATTATGTGTCTATGGAGGAGGATCCACAGGAACTTGCTCCTGCTTATAAGTAAAAGGCAGACCATGAGATGATGCCTCTTAATCATCTCGAATCATTACATTCCTCCGAGGTTTACTCCTCCCCCTCTCAGGTTGTGACGATATTTTTACACAAACAATCAATATATAATATATCAAATCAATAAATCATAATTGACTCAACTTATCTATGGCCCATTGACACAAATCTCATTTAAACTATCAAAATCCAAAAATCTCCTATAGTCAAAATCGAGATAGTTCAAAAACAAAAAACATAACTCACTCGCAAAATCATAAGCTTTGATACCAATAAAATTGTCACGCCCCGACCCTAGTCGTTCATGTGACAATAGTCGCAAATCTCAAAAATACATCATATCACTTAAAATGTTCTCCTAGAATCGCAAGGCATTAGTAACTGTTTTCAAACTTATTTTCAAAATAAAAGAAATAAGATAATATGGAAGATTTTCAATCATACAAGTATCAACAACTGTATTTTCTTAAAATACAATACAAAATATTCCTGGCCAAACCAAATACATAAAATCACTTTATTACAAATATTTTTTCATATAGTGGACCATAATGTAAAAACCTGAGTCGAGTACCTAAAAAACTTTGCTGAATCACACTTTAGCTATACTATACCACGCCCGATTACACTAGCCTAAAATGGGAAAGTAAAGGGTGAGTGTTTGAGAAAATACTCAGTGAGTAGACAAATAAATAAAAACAGAAATGAGATGCCCAAACACTGATTACGAAAAATCCTCATAATCATCAAATTAATCATAGTGAAATGTGACATCATATATTTGTCTAAAAAATCAATATAATATCAAATATGTATAGCCCCTCGGTCTATAGGATCCCAGCCACTCCCTCAGAGTTGTATGGCTAATCCGTAACCTTGGTTAGGATGTGTGTTCATATATAATATCCTTCGGTCTATAACGTCCCATCCACTATTTTTGAACTGTCTAACTGATCCACAACCTTGATTGGGATACTATCATATCAGTATAAGGCTAGTATGCTTTAGCTTAGACATGTGGATTCCACCCATCTCACCTTAGACTGTATGGCCAATCCATACTCCTAGGTCTATTGGATACCACCCACTCCATATGAGCTATATGGCCAATCCTCACTCATATATTTAATCAATAACATGGCATATAGAACTATAAATCAACGTCAATGACCCATCAGGGCAAATCAAATAACAGTTGGCTTACAAGACTAAAAATATTATCTGTGGTTCACAAGGTCAAAACAGTAAAATAAGACATGCTGGCTCACAATACCAAATCAACGAGTATGACACCCCGGTCATTATCCTCAACTATGTCACATTCACAAACATATATAAATTGCCTTCCGGCCTCAAAATCACAATAACAAATATACACATTAAGCCTTCGGCCTCACATTCATGACAATTCAAGTTTCATAACAAACCTATCTCTATCACAAACAAGGGGCCATCCCGGCCACCACACAACAACATACATCCAATGCCTCCTCATTTCAGTTATGTATCCATATACATACATTCATATTCTATGCTATACTAAGCATAATTATTATCACAATTAATAAAAACTGAAGTGAAGGAAAGAAATGTGTTCACTCACCGTTCTGAGGTAGAAAACCACCCTCTCGATATCCTCCTCATGATGGAGATTCTTCCGTCTCGGTTATAGCATCTGGATACACATATAAACACAAATTCAATAATCTATCACAATGTGCGTGCATGATGTAATGCATGCTCATGCTACTCTAACACTCCTCTCTCTCTCTACCCTTTCTCTCTCTCTCTACACACATATAGCCCTACGAAACCCACTCTATTTATAATTTTCTCATCAATTCCAACACCAATAGCTATCAAAGCCCTTTAATTTATCTATATCAACGATAAAGAGAAAATCCTCAATTTTTAGGGTTTTAAAAACAGTACCTGAGCTATATATTCTTAGATTTATGCGAAATGATAGCTTGAAATAGAGAGATGAGATGAGGGATCGGCTTACCCAAAATGGTAGATGAGTTTAGAGCCCTTTTTTGACTTGAATCTCTCTACGACTACTGTTTACTGTACTTCTTCGTCTCATAAATCCTCATGATTCGATGGATAGAACTTCGATCAAAGGAGATTTCTGGGTTCTGGTGTTGGTTCTGAGTTCATAGGAACAAAAATGGCAGAGTTTAATGGAGAAATAAGAGAGATTAGTTTTCACAGTTGAGAGAAATGGTTCTATCAAAAATAAAGAGAGAGAGAATAAAACGAGAAATGGGAAAGACGATCCCCAGCTTGCATACATAAGCTGTAAAATCGCTCAAAGGTATCAATACCTTTCATAAACGTATAGATACCTTTGGCTTTATGTTTGTAACGTATCGATACCTTCCCAACATATCGATACGTTTGGTTATTTACTATTCGTTAAGCCTGAAAGGTATTGGTACCATCCTCGATGTATCGATACGTTTTATCACAAACAGACTTTATCTCCATCACAAATGTGTCAACATCTTTGCCAAGGTATCGATACGTTTGACACTGTTATAATTCATAATGCTTACAACGTATCGATACGTTTGGCCCATTACTGTTCATCATGCTTTTAATGTATTGATACGTTTGGCCCTTAACTCTAAAAGGTGTCAATACCTTTCTTCAAAGGTATCGATACCTTTAACCTTACCCCCAATGTATCAATACCTTTCTGCAAAGGTATCGATACCTTTGCCTCTTCTCCTTTTTTTGAGGATTGTTACTTCAAATGGCTATAACTTTTGGCTCGATTATCGTCACAAAACCCATACTATATCAATGAAAAGCTATCTTCGAGCTCTATAAAAATGATATGAACTTTTTCTCAATTAGATATGATTTTGAAGTCAAAAATCTAGTTTTTTCTCATAGACTCATATTCTGTACCACACATCTTCCTTCACAATGAATTTAAGTTATCACACCCTCTCGGGTATGATCTAAACACTACTAGATGCATGAAAACTCATGAGGGTTTTACAATAATGCCTATAATTCTAAGGGATGGATTTTATAATTTTCCCCCCTTAATTGAATTTTGTCCTCAAAATTCTACATAATGCATGTGATAAGCAGTAACAAAAGAGTATACTAAGACATACAACTTCTCCCTTTCCCTAATAATCAAATAAAGGTATTTTAGAATACCTTACTTGTTATTCATTACTAAGAGAAGAAACTGCAGTCTTTACAGAATAAACAATAATAAAAATAAAACATACGTCACATAGAAAATATAAGGATCTTTCTTTTGGGCTAAACACATACCTTATCAATGGAAAAGGTGTGGGTACTATTATCTCATCAGACTCTCCGACTCTCAAGTCATCTCCTTAACTGTGGTACTCTACCATAAGACTTCCATCATCAAAATAGTTTTATTTCTCAGGACCCACTCTTTCTAATCAAGTATCCTCACCGGTTGTACCACACAATTAAGATCATCTTTTAAATCGATTGGTGGTATCTCAAGTATGTGCGATGGATCTGGCACATACTTCTTGAGTATAGATACATGGAAGACATCATGTATCCTGCTCAGTTGTGATGGTAATTCCAATCTATAGGCTACTCGGCCTATCCTTTCACAATGACGAAGGGTCATATATAACGAGGATATAAGTTTTCTCGATTCCTAAATCTGATTATCCCTTTCCAAAGTGATACTTTCAACAAAATCTAATCGCCTATTTCAAATTCCAATGCTCTCCTCTAAGTATCAACATAGGATCTCTGGCTATCCTGAGCTACTTTTAATCTCTCTCTAATAATCTTAACTTTCTCAGTGATGACGTTAACTAGTTCAATATTATCGAGCTTTCTCTCACTAATCTCATCCCAATATACTGAGGTTATGTATTTTCTATCATACAAAGCTTCATAAGGCGTCATCCCAATGCTATCCTGATAACTATTATTGTACGTAAACTTTATCAACGATATATGCGTATCACAACTACCTAAAAATTTAATCACACATGCCCGAAGCATGTCCTCTAGCGTCTGGATGATTTTTTTTTACTATCCATCAGCCTGAGGATGAAATGCAGAACTGAAAGCCAACTGAGTGCCCATAGCTTTCTGAAGTCTAGGCTAGAATAGAGATGTAAAACGAGAATCTC
Source organism: Trichilia minutiflora (assembly GCA_035590515.1). NCBI lineage: Eukaryota > Viridiplantae > Streptophyta > Magnoliopsida > Sapindales > Meliaceae > Trichilia > Trichilia minutiflora. The sequence goes on along the minus strand of JAVXUL010095690.1, from coordinate 15,894 downwards.
GATCTGATACCATGGTAATTGGCACTCTATGTAGCCTGACAATCTCTGAAACATATAACTTGGCCAATTTTTTCAAGGAGAAATTCACTTGAATCGGTAGAAAATGAGCTGATTTAGTGAATCGATCTACAATCACTCATATTACATCGTGGCCTGCCTGAGTCTGAGGTAACTCGATCACGAAGTCCATGATAATGTGCTCGCTCCCACTTTCACTCAGGTATAAGTAGAGGCTGTAAAATTCTTGCAGGTTTCTAGTGCTCAGCCTTTACCTGTTGACATATCAAACATCTAGCCATAAACTGGGCTATATTTTCATTCCTGATCACCAGTAACTTTCTCTGATGGTATGATACATCTTAGTACTGTCTGGATGCATAGTAAATATAGAACTATAGGCATCCTCTAAGATAGCCTCTCTCAGACCTCTGCCATTGGGTACACATACCTGACCTCTGAAAGTCAAAGTCCCATCCTAAGTGAAATAGAAGTCATTGTACGTCCTTGCCATCTCTAATCTCCTGGCATACTCTGACCAACTCACTATCTGACATCTGGCTCTGTTTAATCTAATCAACTAGGATAGGTTTGACGACAAAGTTATCCATCAAGGCTCCAACCCCATCATACCTTAGTGATACTCTCATCACTTTTAGATCTATCAATAAAGACATATAGGTGGTGTGAATATAAGCCAAGCTGGCTGAAGTCTTTCTGCTTAAAGCATTAACAACCACATTAGCCTTTCCTGGCTGTTAGTCAATGATCAGGTCATAATCCTTAATCAATTCTAACCACCTTCGTTGTCTCAAATTTAGCTCTTTCTGCATAAACAAATACTTGAGGCTCTTATAATCAGTGAATATCTGGCACTGCTCCCCATATAAGTAATGCCTCCATATTTTTAATGTAAAAACTACGACAGCTAGCTCAAGATCATGGGTAGGGTAATTTTCTTTATGCTTCTTCAGCTGTGGAGAAGCATAAGCTATAACCCTCCCATTTTACATCAATACACAATTGAGACCCCGTCTCGAGGCATCATTATATACAACATATCCGTCTCCTATTATAGGGAGTGTCAAAATCGGTGCCGACGTAAGACAATTCTTTAGAGTATGAAAGCTCTACTCACACTGATCATCCCACTCAAACTTAGCCTCCTTTCTTGTAAATCTCGTCAGTGGTGTAGCCAACAAGGAGAAGTCCTCAATGAACCTTTTATAATATACCGTTAGCCCCAAAAAACTACGAATCTCTGTAACATTCTTTGGTTGTTCCCACTGAATTATGGGTTCCATCTTCTTCGAATCCACAAGTATCCCACTGCCTGACACCACATGCCCCAGAAAATTCACCTCTCTAAGCCAAAACTCGCAGTTAGAGAATTTAGCATACAACTGTCTCTCTCTCAAGTACTAAAATACTATCATGAGATGATGGGCATGTTCTCTCTTACTTCTCGAATACAAAAGTATATTATCTATAAACACAATGACAAACTTGTCTAAATAAAGGTGAAAAATCCAATTCATCAAATCCATAAAAGTTGCAGGTGCATTTGTTAATCCAAATGGCATAACCAGAAACTGATAATGGCCATATCGAGTTATGAATACTGTTTTATGGACATCATCCTCTCTAATCCTGAGCTGGTGATATCTCGATCTCAAATCAATTTTGAAAAATATACTTGCACCCTGCAATCGATCAAACAGATCATTTATCCTTGACAATGGATACTTGTTCTTGATGGTCACTCGATTGACCTGTCTGTAATTGATACAAAGCCTTAATGTACCATCCATCTTTTTCAAAAATATAACTGGTACACCCTAAGGTGACATGCTTGGTTGGATAAAGCTCTTCTTGACCAAGTCCTCCAATTGGGTTTTCAATTCTTTCATTTTTGTGGGTGCTATACAGTAGGGTGATATCAAAATCGGTGTTGTCCTTGACACCAGATCGATTAAAAATTCAAACTCTCTATCAGGCGGTAATCCAGACAATTCCTCCAGAAACATATCGGGGAATTCTCTAACTACTGGCACCTGTTCCAAACTAACTCTTGGAATTGATTTATCAATCACATGTGCCAAATACGCCTGACACCCTTTTTGAACCAATCTCCTAGTCTCTATTATCGATATGATATAGGAAGGAAGTATCCTCCACTGACCCATAAAAATAATCTTCGGCTCTCCTGGCTGTCTGAAGGTCACCACCTTCCTAAAATAATCAATCATAGTATAATACTGTGATAACTAGTTTATTCCTCAAATAGCATCAAAATCCTAGATTCTCAACGGAATTAAATTAATCTCAAGAGCAGCATCTCCTATCCAGACCTCACACCGACTAAATATGGTATTCTATAGTAATCTCTGCTCCAAGGCCGTATAAACAATCAACTCTGGTTATAAAGGTACCATATCCCTATTAGCATGATGTGCAAAGACGATGCTAATGACCTATCTAAACTAGGATCAACTAAAATGTATGCTGGATGATCAAATATCATCACGATACCAGTAATCACATCTGGATTAATCTGAGCCTGCTCTTGATTCATTGTAAAAACTCAAGTTTGAACTCGTGACTGGTCCTTTGATTACCCTGACGAGCGACTACATTTCCTGATCTAGACTGGCGAGCACCCATAAACTGTGTCTGAGACATGGACTACTGTACACCAGTAAATCTCATATCCTGTTCTGGCTGGCTAACTGTCTCTGTTGTTCCCAAACTCAGACAATCTCTCTTCATATGACTTACCTGGCCATAATGAAAGCATTGGAGAGGTAACCTGCAAAGCCCTTTATGATACCTCCTACAGTTAGGATATCGCTTACTGTCGGATGACTTCCTGCCTGATCGCCCTGATTTTGAGGTAGAAGTACCAAATCGAGATGACCTCTGTTCTCTAGGAGAAAAAGGTGAAGAAACCCAGGACTTGTTGATTGACCACTCAAAGATCTACTACTGCGGCTCTTCTTTGAAGATTGAACTACTAAAATACTAGGGTCCTTTCTCTTTTGAAATCTAGCCCTGGACCTTCTCTCCCCAATCAAAGACTCTGCGTGAAGGTCCAACTGCGCTACCTCCTTATCTGATCTTGACGTGAGTGCACAACGTTCATTATGACAAATGGCCTCAAGTTAGGTTTAGGGTCAGGGATACCACGTATCAGTGAAAAATTCTCCCACATAAGTCTCTCACTTTCTATCTGAACAAAACCTAAGAGTCGATAGATTGAGACCCGAAATTGTGGCAGAGAGTAAAGAGATTAGAGTGAGAGTTTAGTGCAAAGATGATAAGGTAAATGGGGGATTATATATAAGTAAAACGACGTTGTTTTCAAAGAAACCAAAAGACCTTATTCTAATACAAATCAAAATGACATTGTTTTAAAAATATTGACGACGATGATATCTTGTCATCACGAAATAATTCATAAAATATTATTCAATGACGACAATATATCATCGTAAAAAAACTTTTAACGACGCAATAAAAATAACATCATTGATTTCTATTTTTGCTACGATATGATGTCACTGCTAAAATCTTTACTTTAGGCAATGATAAATATCATTGCTAAAAATATTAATTTGGGTGCTAATTCTCGATGCGAAAATTTTCAGCGATGAATTCGTATGTTATCGCTAATATTAAACTTTTAGAGATGATTTTGTCATCGCTAAAGATGATGTTTTTAATTTTTTCTTCAATTTTAGAGATTACTTTAATTTGATCACCACTAAAACCCACTTTTAAATAGCACTGTGAAAAATGTCATCGTTAAAGATTCGTTTTGTTGTAGTAAGTAGATATGGACCTTTTTACTAGCATAAACCATAGCAACACTACTCATAATCTCTTTATTAGTCGAATTCAAGTCATTTTGAACAAGAAGATTGTAATAAATAATAATCAATATTGAAACTTTTGCGTGTTCAACCCAAGAATAAGATTTTTATTTTAATGAAAAAGCCCACAATGCAGTAGTGATTCAATGCAATTAAACCCTTCTGCAATCACAAAAAGCAATTGGAAGTATATCAATGATGTTAACACTCTACCATTAAAGTCAATTTTAGAATGTGTTATCCTGTGCTTATTTTCTCCCTCTACCTTTTTAGGATATTAGTAGATAAAGGGTAAATATATGGCATATAATTCAGGTCTCTATGTGAGATGAGATGAAGTTAGGTGTATGATAACTTAAGGACAAAAGGTGATATTTAAAAAGTACAGGCAATAAATGAATAGATTATAAAATCTGATCAAAATGCTATGCTAATATAATTCTTTATTTAAACAAATATAAGTTGGTGTTAATCATGACTAAAATGCTAGAAAAATAAACAACTCTACAAACTACATTTATATAGATTAATATAATAAAATTATATTATCATTTTATAATTCACATAATTTTAGAATATATTTTTATGAAAATTTCTTTTACAGTTGTAAAAAGGAGTATAATTAGTAATTACATGATATAAATGCGACTTAATTTGCCTAAATGATTCATATAGCTAATATCAAACACAAAAGAAAATTCTAAATGCTAAAATTCGCATTGATTGAAGACAAATTAATATAAGTTAGATTAATAGCTAGTTTTCCTACTTAATACAAAATGGTGATCAAATTATTAAGTCTCACTTGTTTATTTAGTATCTCTGTAATTGTACAGAAGCTGCTGCTTATTTATGCTAGTTAAGTAACTAATTTTAGTTTTGTTAGCTGGTTAGTGAGGCAGTTAGTTGATAGGTTGTTTACAACTCATGAGTTAGATGACGTGGTAGTTAGTTAGCTTAAACTTCCATGTATATAAAGCCACAAGTATTACGTGTATTAGTGTGTGTAAGATTAGAAGAAAATAATGGTTAGTTTTCTTTGTGTTTCATTCTCTCGATAAGGTTTTCATATTTGTTCATGGTATCAGAGCTTGAGATTATCTCTGCTATTGTGAGTATCTTCCTTCATCATACATAAGATACAAAGCTATATTCCTTGATATAACAAAAGAATGGAAGTCAATCAGAATAACATGCATCATCTTGCTCCAACACAGAGTGGTATAGATGCTAGAAGCACAGCCTCGATGCAAAATAGAGGTAAGATAAGAATAGGCAACAATAGAGATCCTTATCAACTCCAAAAATCTGATCATCCAGGGATGATTCTTATTACTACTCCTCTAACAGGTGACAATTATCTTTCCTAAAAACGATCTATGAGAATTACATTAGGTGCAAAAGTGAAGCTAGGTTTTGTGGCTGAAAGATGTAAAATGCCAAAAGAGTCACCATTGGAATTTGAGCAATAGAAGAGAGTAGATTGCATGGTGATTTAATGGATTTTAAACTCCATATTAAAAGACTTAGTCGATGCATTCTTGTACACCACTACTACTAGAGAGCTCTAGCTTGAACATGAGCAGAGGTTTGGAGAATGCAATAGACCATTGCTTTATCAAATACAAAGGGAGATAAGCTCAATGAGTCAAGGTAATCTTACAGTGGTTCAATATTATACAAAACTCAAGAAACTGTAGGATGAGTTGATCTGTTTTATGCCTATTCCTCAGTGCAATTGTGGAATAGCTAAAGTAATACAAGAAATCAATTCTTCTAATCAATTAATTCAATTCTTGATGGGATTAAATGAATCTTATGATCATATAAGAAATTAGATTTTGGTAGTAGATCCTATACCCAACGTCAATAAGGTTTATTCTATGATTTTAAAAGTTGAGAGATAGAGAGATGTACATACTGCATTTATAGATAATGTGGAGAGTAGTGCTATGTTGGTGAGAAATAATAATTCTAGGAAAGAGCTAGATAACAAGATGATACAAAAGAAGAAAGAATTTATAAAGAAGAATGACAGGCATTGTGATTTATGTAATAAGGATGAACACCTATGTGAATCTTGCTTCAAATTATATGGAGTGCCTAAATGGTATAAACAATTTGTAGAATAAAAGGGACAGTCAGGTGGAAGAACTATGACAATGGTTAATCTGGCAGAATCACAACTAGAGACAAACGTGAACCAGATAGAAGATAAGATGATGGGATTCAATGAAAGGATGATTGAATTAAGTCAACAATAGGTTAATATAGTTCTAAAAAGAAAGTAGTAGCAGAGGAGACCTGCGTTAACTTAGATTATTTTGATGAAATTGCGAGTTTTGTCTTGAAACCTTATCGTAATACTCATGCTTGTTATAGTGCTCTTAATTTGGTTAAACAAGAAACTTGGATAATTGACACAGGTGCTATAGATCACATGTGTACTGACATAAAATCCTTCAAATATCCTAAGAATATCTACCAAATTACACCTATTTTTCCCTTGATGGATCTGTAAAAATGGTACAACATACTAGTGATGTACACCTACCATCGAAACTCATTTTGACCACAACTTTGCATATACCTGATTTTAAATTCAATCTATTATCAATAAGCAAACTCTCATAATCTTATCTCATTAAATTTGTCTTTTATCCCTCTTATTGTGTATTATAGAACCTACAAACTAATGAAGTTCTTGCTATTGGATAGGTTGTAAGTAAACTATACATCTTAGACAAATCCAGTTATAATCCTATAGTTCTTAGATACTATAATAAGCTTTTTAATTTGTCTATCTTCTTTAGAGAAATAAACACTTTCAATACATCTTGTAACACTACTTATAGTGATGTTTGCTTCATGAATAAAATTGCAAAAATTCCTTTTTCTCTTTGGCATATGTGATTGGGACATACTTCACCCATTGCACTTAGACATGTCAAATTCATAAACCAACAAAATACCATCACTGATACAGCATGTGACATATGCCTCTTATCTAAACAACATAGGTTACCATCTCCATCACATGAGAAATCCTCTCAAACCAAATTCGAATTACTGTATATAGACCTATGGGGACCCTACCATCAAAAGTCACTTACTAGAAGCCAGTTTTTCCTCACAATAGTCAATGACTATTCAAGAGTCACTTGGACCTATCTTCTTAGTCATAAAACCGAAGTCTCAACCACCATTTCACACTTTTTAAGCCTGATATTTGTTCAAGCCAAAAGGACAGACAATGGTTTTGAATTCATTAATAATAGACTTCAAACACTACTTGTAGAAAAAGGAAATTCTGTATCAAAAATCTTGCCCCTACACACTACAATAGAATGGTTGGTAGAAAGAAAGCACAAATAACTACTAGAAATAGCTAGAACCCTTATGTTCCAATCTCAAAAACCAAAGAAATTTTGGGGAGAAGCAATTCTTATGGTAACTCATATCATAAATAGGTTGCCTACTGTCATTTTAAAGTGGAAAACACCGTATGAGGTGTTATATAGAAAAATACCATAGTATGATCACTTAAAATATTTTGGTTGTCTTTGTTACACTATCAATATTGTCCCTCACAAGGATAAGTTTGCACTAAGAGCCATTAAATATATTTTTATTGGCTAATTCATGGGTTAGAAAGCATATAAACTTTATGATATATATTCCCATAAAATTATTATCTCTAGAGATGTGGTTTTTCATGAACATTGCTTTCCTTTTGTTCTTACCTCACCCACTAATACACTATTATCCATTGTTCCTATTACAGAAGAAGAGTAGAACCATACACTAGTTTTTCACACCCATGAAACTATAGACACTTCCTCTATAAATTTTATAAGTAATTCATTGCAACAAGAAACAAGTTCTATCTCTCATTCCCCATCTGTATACTCATGTCCTTAACATAATGAACCCTCATGTTCCTAAGAGAAGTACCAGATATAAAACCAAACCAATTTGGTTCAAAGATTTGTCCATGCAGTTACCTATCCTTCGTACAACTTATACAGCTTAGAACTTCAAAAGTTTGAAGGTTCAAAAGGTACACAGTATACTCTACCAATATTTTTTTTTCTTGTAAATCCTAATATCTCTTCTTCTTATATGCAATTTTTAGCAAATGTGTCAATTATACAAGAGACTCATTCTTACAAACAAACATGCATAAATCATAATTGGGTAAAGGCCATGAACAAGGAACTTGTTGCTCTTGAATCCGATAATACTTAGACTCTAATAGAATTACCTAAAGGAAAAAGAGCAATAGGTTCTAAATGGGTTTATAAAGTAAAGTGTAAACTAGACGGGACAGTAGATAGGTATAAAGCCAAGCTAGTGGGTAAATGGTTCAACGAAGTTCCTGGTGTGGATTACTTTGATTTATTTTCTCCAGTAGCCAAGTTAGTGATAGTCAGACTCCTTATTGCTGTTACCACAACAAGAACATGGTTATTGCATCAGCTAGACATAAATAATGCTTTCCTATATGGTTCTCTTCATGAAGAAGTATATCTCTTACCACCAAAAGGATATACTAAGGCTAAACAAGGTTAAGTTTGTAAACTACTTTGATCCCTCTATGGATTAAAACAGACCTCCAGAGAATAGAATCAGGAATTTTTTTCTTAGTTAATTGGCTATGGATTCACTCAGTCATCACATGATTCCTGCCTATTTATAAAATCAGATGATCATTCTTTCTTGGCGCTCCCAGTTTATATAGATGATGTTCTAATTATAACCAATAATGAATCTTTAATCTAGTAAGTTAAGTCATTTCTTCATACTAAATTTACTATTAAGGACCTTGGAGCAGCAAGGTATTTTCTAGAAATTAAAATAGCAAGGTCTTCTAAAGGGACCTATCTAAACCAAATAAAATATACTGATATATTAAAAGATACTGGTCTTCTTAATACTAAACTTGCGTTCACCACACTTTCTAAAGGTCATAAATTCTCTGTAAACAATGGTAAACCTTTGACAAATCAAGATCAATACAAGATATTAGTGGGCAGATTATTATACCTAAGTTTAACCAAACCAGATCTCACCTATGCAGTTCAACAACTTAGTCAGTTTATGGGCAAACCTTGTGACACTCACTGGCAAACAGTAGTGCATGTTCTTAGATAATTGAAGTCATGTCCTTCAAAAGGGTTGTTTTTTTCTACTCTTAATTCTTTTCAACTTCAAAGCTTTTGTGATTCAGACTGGACTTCTTGCCCAGATATCAAAAGATCACTAACAGGTTATTGTATTTTCTTGGGTGATTTCTTAATCTCATGGAAAACAAAGAAGCAAAACACTGTCTCTAGCAGTTTAGTAGAAGTAGAGTATCGAAGCATAGTAGCAATTGTTTGTGAACTCAAATGGATTTCTTATGTTCTTCATGATTTCAAGATCCCATTGCAACTTCACATTCCCTTTTGGTGTGACAATCAAGTAGCTCTTCGTATTGCAACCAACCTAATTTTCCATGAGAGAATAAAACACCTCGAAATTGACTAGCATGTAGTTCATGATTAGTTCAAAGCTGGATTCATTCATCCTCAACATGTTTCCTTCACAGTGCAGTTGGCAGACATTCTAACCAAGTCACTCATAGCTCCTGACATGGTTGATTTTCACCTAGCTCCAACTTGAGGGGAGGATGTACAGAAGCTGCAGAAGAAGCTACTGGATGTCGCTGCTGCTTATTTATGCTAGTTAAGTAGCTGATTTTAGTTTTTTTAGATGGTTAGTTAGGCAGTTAGTTGATAAGTTGTTTATAACTCATAAGTTAGATAATGCGATAGTTTGTTAGCTTAAACTTCCTTGTATATAAAACCACAAGTATTACATATATTAGTGTGTGTGAGATTAGAAGAAAATAATGGTTAGTTTTCTTTGTGTTTCATTCTCTCGACAAGGTTTTCATATTTGTTCAGTAACATCAATTCAGTCGTAGGGGTTATAGTATAAACAAGAATAAAATAAAATATAAGTATAGCTAGCCTTTTCAAACTTAGAGATGGATGAGTAGGAGTATTAATTATATTGAAAACAGAAAAATTGAATATGATGATTGAACTCAAAAGACTAGGATTTAATACGAAGCATTCGATCTTACTAGTGAGAAATGGTCCTGCGCGGTTATTAGTATCATAAACTTCGTTGGACCACGCGCAATAAGAGCAGTGAATCCATCAAACTGGATGGTCCCAAATTCTTGAGAATGCGTGTGCTCCATGTGTCAACACGATTGAGTACTACAGGGAAAGTTGCTTACACTGTCAAAGTTGAGTACTTGGAATTTTTGTCGTGGATATCATGTGCTACGGAACATGATCTAAGTCCAACGTCTTAGTATGTATTGTAGGGTAACTCATGATCTTATGTAAATGATAAGCCCTGATTGTATTTGTTGGTGTATTTTGTCAAGGCCCAGGCCACGGGTCTAGGCCTATCTTCAGGCCCATCAAATATATATATTAATTTCAAGGGGACTCCTTAATGCGACGTCGTCCCGAGAAGCCGATTACATCACATGGGAGATAGTTAAATCACCTCAGGCGTTCTGCGTGAGGTGACTGGTCAGAGGATCTCCTCCGAGTTATTCACGGTTAACTCGCACTCAGGTTCGGGATCTTCAACGATAAGCCTTTTGGGATTGAGGGGTCGGGCTCATATGTTCTTTATAAAGGGGCAGGGACTAGCAAGCACTTGGGATATACATGTCTCCACAATACTGTATTCCAACGTTATTGGAACTATAACCCGCTGTATAAAGGCCTTCCGAGAACTAGGGGATTTTATTCTTAGGAGAACTGGAAGCTTCACTCGGAGGGACCTACACTCGGGGTCTCAAGGATGACGTGATGAGGAACAGTATCACAGTTTTTCACACCTTCTGACTTTTGCAGCAAGGTGTCCTGGGCATGTCAGCCATGAGCAACATGTGTCCAAAGGTACGGACTCTTAGGTTTCCAGTATAAAATATCCAGAAATCAAGGGAGGTATATTCTCTTACATTCTGAATTACTCTAAGACATCGACACACACTTTTTGGGGTGACATTCTGCATATTTTCTCAAGGAATAGAAGGTTCCATTTTCATGCTTTTTATGGTTCCATGTTTGCTTGCATATACACCTCTCTCACATACTAAGTAAAACCCTCTCTGACTTAAGCATTGGAGGGTTTTCATTGGAAAACCGATTTCATCCCTGAGGTGTTCGGTGTTTTGCAGTTCTAGGTCACGGACTGAGAAGAGAAGACCAGTTGGTGCTCAAGGTTGAGGACGACACCAACTTCTTGTATCAATTTTTCGCGTCGTCTGTGGGAAATACGAACGAAAAGTCAATCAACAAGACATTCTTAGCAAAAATGACTAACATAAGGGAATATTCAACTAGGAGGCATATATCAGAACGAAGAGATAGGGAAGGGGGCTTTGTGAAAGCTGCTACTGTTGCAGAAAGAGCAGGTAGTGCCCTGCATAAAATTTTGGAGCATGGGAGCTCCTAGTCAAATGCTACTGAGGAGCATGAACGAGGAACGAGCCATGCAAGTGAAACTGAAGAAATGGCTCAGTTGTTGCAACTGCTTCAAGACAGTGAACAGTGACATGCAGAGAAGGACCGACAGTTACAAGTATTAGCCAAAGAAGTGTCAGAAATGAGAAAGATGGTACAGGCCAATGCTCAGGATGCGAGGGTGCTGGACGAGATGGTGGAGAGCAGCTTCCCTCAACCAAAAGCCATGGTGAGGGATGAGAAAGGATTCGGGAGGTAACCCTGGGCCAGAAGATACATAGCAGCGGAGAAAGAAAAAAATACCTTACTCCATGATCCTGGGAAGATCGTTCCTCTGATCCACGAAGGCAGTAGAAAGTGTTCACAACCTAAAATTTAAATTCTGGGCCAGAGAAGGGATCAGGATTGTAAGGGGAAAATAGAGGGAAGCCGATCCTGCTTTGCTACCACCTCACGGAGCTCATATTGCATCCATAAGTGCCCCCTGGATAACGAGATCGGGGTGTGTGAATAAGATGGTCGATAGGAGGAGCACTCGGGAGAGCCGGATGGAGGAAATAACTGGTTTAAGGAGTCATCATCACCTGAGTCAATCGAAGAAATAGAGTCGATCATCCTGGATGAAAAGCTATCCGAGAGATCAGTGAAGATCGGGTCCTGTCTTATCCCCGAGCACAGAGCATCACTTACTCAGGTGTTTAAGAATAACGTGGATGTGTTCGCCTAGTCCCATAATGACATACCAGGGATCAGTACTCGGGTTATAGCTCACAGGTTGATGGTAAACCCAAAGTTTAAACCCGTGGTACAAAAGAGGCAGACATTTAATTTCAAGAGGAGAGAGGCCATCAAGGCTGAAGTGGATAAGCTTTTGAGAGCGGGGTTTATCCGAGAAGTTCAGTACCCCGAATGGATCACGAATGTTGTAATGGTGAAGAAGGTTAATGGGAAATAGAGGATGTGTGTAGACTTCACCGACCTGAACAAAGATTGCCCAAAGGACAACTTTTCTCTTTCAAAGATTGATCAGTTAGTGGATGTCACGGTTGGCCACAGGCTCCTCAGTTTTATGGATGCCTTCTAGGGTATAATCAGATCAGGATGCATAAAGTTGACTAGGATAAAACTACATTCGTTACTGACCAAGGGCTATACTGTTACACAGTTATGCCCTTCGGGTTAAAAAATATAAGGGCCACATTCCAGAGGTTGGTTAATAAAGTATTCGAGCCTTTAATAGGGTCTACCATTGATGTGGATGTGGACGACATGATTACGAAGTCTGTGCAGGCTTCAGACCATGCTAAACATTTAGAAGAGATCTTCTCTTACCTGAGGAGGTATAATATGAAGCTGAATCCTGAGAAATGCTCATTAGGGGTCAGAGCGAGAAAGTTCTTCGGATACATAGTCAGCAAAAAAGGTATCGAAGCCAACCCACGAAAGGTGCAGGCCATCCTTGATATGAGGCCCCCAACTACAATGAAAGAACTGCAAAGTTTGACGGGGAGGTTAGCAGCTCTGAGCATATTCATGTCAAAGGCCACGTATAAATGTTTCCCTTTCTTTCAGATGATGGGGAAGGGGAAAAGGCTGGAATGGGATGAGAGTTGTAATCAGAGCTTCCAAGAGTTGAAAGAGTACTTGACACATGTTCCCTACCTCGTGAGCCTCAAGAAGGGGGACGTTTTACAATTGTATTTAGCGATTGATGAACACTCTGTTAGCTCTGTCCTTATAAAGAAAAATGAGGAGAAGGTGCAAAGGCCTGTGTACTACACTAGTAAATCCCTATTAGACGCCTAGGCAAGGTATACCCCTCATGAGAAGTTCGCCCTTTCACTTGTGGTCGTTACCAGAAAGTTGCGTCCTTATTTTCAAGCTCACCGTATAATTGTGATGACGGATCAACCCTTGATGCAAATCCTTCACAATCCCAATTTATCCGGGAGGCTAGTGAAGTGGTCTGTTAAACTCAATGAATATGACATTGACTACAAGCCTCGAAGGGCCATTAAAGGGTAAGCACTGGTGGATTTTGTGGCAGAACTTACAGTCTCGAATTAGATGGCTGTATTACAGGTCTTGGATGCCAGTAAAAATTGAGACGAGAGTAGTAGCCCCTACCCTCAGATCGCTGAGGGGACCTGATGGATGTATGTAGACGGGGCGTCAAATATTTAAGGGGGAGGAGTAGGAATAATTTTAAGGAGATCGAGCGGAGAGGAAGTCATATACTCCCTGTAATTTGATTTCAAAGTGATCAACAACGAGTACTTGAGGCAGATAGAGTACTTGAGAAAATCCACAACGAAACCTGCGAAAGTCATGGAAGGGCTCGTTCATTGACATACAAAATTATCCGGCAAGGATATTATTGACCCACGATCTCTCAGTATGCTTTCAAAATAGTCAAGTCTTGCTACTAGGGTCAAATTCGTGGCAATATTCTGAGATAACCCCTAGAAGAACTCACTTGCCTCTCGAGTTCTTGGCCTTTTTCTCAATGGGGGTTTGATCTGATAGGGCCACTCTTGACTGCCCGAGCCAACACCAAGTATGCTATTGTGGCAATTGACTATTTCACAAAGTGGGTAGAAGCAGAGTCGCTCTCTAGTATAACTGAGAAAAAGACTACTGCATTTGTCAAAAAAAATATGATTCTACCCTTTTATTGGCCTTCAGGTGTGAAGCTATGATTCTAGTGGAGATCGATATCCCGACCTTCCGGATGCAAGACTACACTAAAAAGAGGAATGAGGCTAGCCGAATACTAGAGTTGGATCTATTAGACGGAAAGAGAGATGAGATTATGATTCGGGTATCCGCATACCAATAGAGGGTAGCCTGATACTACAATCAAAAAGTCAGACGCTGAACTTTTCAGAGAAGAGATCTTGTCCTCCGAAGGTAACTCTTAACACCAAAGTCTCAAGTGAAGGGGTATTTGGAGCTAATTGGGAAGGGTCATACAAAGTCGTTCAATTACTCAGACCAGGGGTATACAAACTAGAAACCCCAAACGGCACTCCAATAAAAAAGCCATAGAACATAGACAGATTGAAAATTTACTATCCTCGATCCGACCCTTTTGGTAACAGGTACCCCGATCCTGAGACTAGAGTCTTGAACATCTACTCTGTAGAGAATACACGCCTCTCTCTCGAGTACTCTATACAGGTCTGATTTCAGCAATTAAAGCTAGCCCAATCTTTTAAGTAGAAGACCTTAGGCCAACGAGACCATATTGTCTCTGAGCTAAGGATGTTTATCAATTATGAAACCATGTTATTTCGAGGCCATATAAACCTGCTTGCCCAATGTACGGATGCCAGGACAGGTCATATGGACCTCTTTGCCTAATATACGAATTTTGGGCTAGATCATGTGGACCTTTTTGCCTGATGAACGAATTTAGAGCTAGGCTATATAGATCTTTCTGCCTGATGAATGGATTTTAGGCTAGGCCATATAGACCTGCTTGCCTGATGTACGGATGTTGGGACAGGTCATATGGACCTCTTTACCCGATGTACGAATTTTGGACTAGGCCATATGGACTGTTTTGCTCGATGTATGAATTCTGGGATCGTCCATGTGGATCTTTTTGCCTGATGTACGGATTTTGGGCTTGAATCTCTGATCGGGATCGAGTTATCCCTCAAAAGACCTTAAGTCAATAGGACTATGTCGTCTCCAAGCTAAGGATATTTGATAGTTATAGAACTGTGCCATTTTGAGGCCATATAGACCACGTTATCCGAGGTCGGCTACTTGTTTCAGTTTTCTTGCAAGTATCAGAGTACCCAGAGAAGACCTTATGCTAATAAAGCTGGGTCGCCCTCATTGTAAAGGGAAAACATCTGAGAAGATTATGTTGTTCCCGACTCTACCTCTGTATTATATCGCATCATTCAAGACTCGAGACCGTATGTTGTCTACAATTTGTGTTTATTGTATGTTCTTTATTTTTATGATCAGATTATTTATCAGACCGACATGTAAATGTTTTCCCTTGCTTTAATGATTAATGAGAATGATTTATTGATTCTGTGTTGATTATCTCTCTGTGGTAAATGTGGGCATCATTTCAAACAATCACGGTCGATCATATGAGGCAAGACGACACGTTTTTTATTTATCTAAGTATTGCATACGGATATCTGGACCGAGGCAATTTTATCTATCCTCGATATTTCAATTGGGTTGTCCGACGCGAAATGATACATTCTTATTTTTGCCTAAGTATTTTGTTTGGGTACCTACATTGAGACGAATCTGTCTGATTCTGGTATTCTATCTGAATTATCTGACATAAAACGGTATATTCCTCATTTTGTCTAAGTATCTTATTCAGACATCTGTGCCGAGATGATTCTATTTGCTTACAATATCTTATGTGAATTATTGGTTGCTGGAGGTCTGAAACATGCATCACAGAAAATTCTCTCTCTAGAAACCGAGTCCTAGAGTCATGCTTTCAATGGAAA